>BMAW01077548.1:0-22707 GCA_019974015.1 Nephila pilipes
ATATATATATATATATATATATATATATTGCAATTAATCACTTCAAAACATATATAGATATTCTAAACAAAATTCCTGAATTTCTAAAGCAAATACCTCCAATTCGAGAAGCAAGAACGCAACAGGAAAAAACAGACGCTCTGAAAGACGGTTTAACAGAAAAAGATTAGGGATGCACGTTAAATCTCTCACTCTCAATCTTACCTCGAGGCTTGGAGTTTTAGACGCTTTTATGTGCCTTGATTCAACTTATCCCTCGCAGAATGAACTTTGGTATACAGGTCTTGCAAATTTTATGGTAGCAATATAGTTTTAATAGAATGCCCTAAGTTTTCTATGGGCGGGCAGGTCTGGAAATGCTGCTGTATACAATCTAGTATCGTTGATTGCTAGGTAGGCTCTTGAGATGGCAGTGGTATAAACACGATCATTGTCTTGTTGAAATAAAGGATTGGGAAGGGCATTTACAAAATGAATTTCCATCAGTTCGAAGGACCAAACTAACATACTTTTAATCAGTCAAAGTACTCTGATGAAAACTAATGGCAATGGAGTATCTTACGAAATCACATTATAATCTGCTGTCTGGATGTGTGATGAGTGAGTACAAATCGTCCATCGGTGTGCTGACCGAGTTGCTTCTACACATGATTGCAATAATCATCTCCAACAAGACAACAGTAAGACTAACTACTAAAGATGACCCTCTGCCATTAAAAACTTCATGGCTCTATGTTGCTCTTTCGTGGTACCATTACAGTCACTGGTGATGTTGGTGGGACTTTTTCCATTTTAGATCATCAGCTGTTTCTTGTTGAGGGGCGGGTTTCGTCGACACGAGCGCCAGAGCCGGAATATCACTGCAGTCGTGATTTATATGCGGTTGTCTTAGTTTGACATACAGAGGCAGTTGTTTTGAGTCGGAGGCATATGCAATCAGTAGTTATAGGCTTGCTGCCCTCTAGTGTTCAAGTTCTGAGTCACCACTTCGTATCGGTGGACGTTTTATCCAGGTGAATGGGGAGAGAGTTGTTGATGACCTTTGTTGTTTTGCGGCGGTTTCGGACCCTGGACCAGTGGGTCCGAAAAAAAATTTAAACCGATCGTTTTTTTGTCATGTCGAAACCAACAAGGCTTAAAAAGACGTCTCTTTCATGCTAGTTAGTAAGATATTTTAACTTCTGGTGTTGTTGTAGAAGAAAGTCACTGTAACTTCTATTTCTTTGTTACATTTCATTAATCTCTGTCTGCCCCCATTTCAGTTAATATATCCATTACACTTTGAATTTCTTCTCGCAAACGTTTGTACTATCTATATCATGAAAAACGATACACCGAGCAGGAATTATCTGAATGGGTTGAAATTGTTTATATGCATATCTTACAAGAAAAATATGTAAATCTTTGATTTTTGGTGGACAATGAGTGACTAGTTGTAGCTCCAACGCATTGTAATAGGGCATCCAGATGGTATATAAAACAGAAGGTATTTCATTACTAAGCCATATAACTTCCACGAGAATGTGGTCCCGCCAACCTAAGTGGGCTGTTCCAATGCCTCGCAGACGGATTCACAAACTGTACTCATGTGATTAGGGGTCATTGTTTGAGTAAAGTTGCGAAATTATACTAAAGGAAAGGGGGGGTCAATAGCAGGATCGCTCGTCATTTGAGTCGGAGAGGTATTACCATAGGATAATGTTGGCAGGAATGATTGACCTGTAGTCATACAGAGCGTCAGGAAGGTAGAGGTCGACCAAAAGCTATGATCGAACACGAGAATAGCATAATCGTCTGATCAGTGCTCACAGCCCTTAATACGCATTTATCAACGATCCGGAATATAACCGGAACTTCGGTGATTGAGGTAATTATCAGTAGACGACTCAGCGAACGAAGCTGAGATCACAGAGGCAACATGCTGACAGCCCCTTACTGTTGCACACCACCAGACTTATATGAAAATATGCCGGGTGCATTCGTTCTGGTATCTCACCATCTGGAGTAGAATTATTTTCGGCGTTGATATCGTTTCAGATTTAGCCCCTACTACCAGCGAAGACGTGCCTGGAGACGTTTAAGACAGCTGTGAAATACTCATGAAACTATCGTCCACCACACAACCTGACATCCAGCAGTTATGGACGTCCGCCAACTCTATGCCTAGTCGGATAACAGCTTGCATCTAGGCCAGCAGTGATCAACGCATAATTAATTTTTTGCTTTTTCAGCTGCATTTCCTGAATAAAATATTTAGTTTCCATGATGGATGATATGTACATTTTATTCAATTGCAATTAGGTAAAATCTTGTATATGCATGGCAAATTAATGGTTTTGCATTAGCTAATTTCACTGCATAAATGAAATTAAACATTGCACAACTCACGAAATTCCCTGAGTTGCCAAAAAGTGAAGACATCCTATATTTCAAAGTAAACCAGTAAGACAGTGACGTATAGTGATGTAATAATGCAGAGTTGATTATATTAAGAGCGCTCAGTTTCAGACGGCTTAGTTACTGTGGAAGCTAATGTCAAATAGGGTGAGACGAAAGTTTTAAGTAGCTTTGAAACAGGAATCATCGTCGGTGCAAGAACTGGTGCCAGCGTCTTTAAACGATAACTATTCAAGATTTTCCAGCCCAACAGGATCTCGGGTGCTTAGAGAGCAGTCAAGAAAAAAACTTCAAACGATGAGGATTATTGCAGTCGGTGAACGAGAAATGTGAAAGTCGAGTGACACGCATTGTCTGAAATAACAGATGAGCAACGACACATTACAGTTGAATTCAATGCAGATGCATCCCAAAGCATAACAAGACTTTATAAATAAAGTGATTTAAAAGCAGGAAAAGAGTGCCTTTGTATCATAAAAAAAAGTTGGAAAATGAGTTTGTTGTGGGACCTGGAACAACAAAATTGGTCACTTGAGAACATAAAAAAGTAGTTTCATTTCCTACTACATCAAGCAGATGGCAGGATCAGAATGTGGTGCAAACAGAAAATTCAAGGAACTCCTGCCAAATGCCTACTCTTCAGGCTGGTGGCGGTGGAATTATAGAATGGAAAATGTTTTCCTGGAGTACTCTGGGTCTTAAGATATCAGTGAACACAGCTTTGAACATCACAACTTACTTCAACATTGTTTCCTAACACGTGCATTCTTTAATGCCTATCATGCTCCCTTATGGAGATAGTCACTTTCAGAACGACAGTACAACTTTTCACAGTGCTCAAGCAGTCTCAATTTGCTTAAGGAACGTAGATCAGGTTTTAACCTGCTTCTATGGTCAGCTCAATCCCCTGATCTGAATCCTAACTAGTATTTCTGGGAAGAAGTCGCATTATCATTTCAAAGCTTGGAGACTCCTTCATCCAATCTGATTCAACTTAGAGCTGCCATTATGTCTGCATCGGCCAATACTCTTCATCAACAGTATTTGTAAGCTTTTGAGTCCATGTCAAGAAGAATATCGGCTCAGATCAGAGCTAAAGGTGTACTAACTCGTTATTAAATGGCGTCTCTAATTTTTTGGCCTCTCAGAGTACATTTAGAAACTTATGATAGTCGAACCTAACACAAAGGTATCGTTAAGTTCTACTGCAGTTTAAAAATGAGAGATATGGAATTTCTGATTTGTGTGTGATGTAGATTTTAATTTAAAGCCAAAGCTATGTATAAAGTAATAAAGATTTATTATCAAGATTATCTTAAATAAAATACGAAGGATTGACCGTGCAACATATATTGTTGATATCTATCTGTTGTGCTTTTACAAGTAAAATTAGAATAATTGTCATTCGCCATTGAGCTGTTTCAAATAACTGATATGAGAAAAAGAATGCTATAAATATATAAAAATGGTTTTAAAGAGAAATCCTTATCGTTTCTATCAAATCGGGGGTCGAGCCCTAATGTCACAAAGACCCGCTGTGTTGCGGGACTAATGCCTATTAAATCTGTTGAGGTTGCAAGTTCTCCCTTGGTGTGGTGTGGAAGTTTAGTGTGGGAGGAGCCATCTCAGGAATCGTTATCGCGTCACTTGACCAAGATTCAAAATTACGAGGTCCGTCAACCTTAGCCCTCGTGTTGCATCTAAGTTAACGTAAATAAGCAACCAATCAAAAAAGTTACTTCATTTGAATCTTATCTTACACAATAATTTCTCAACATAAAATATTACATGTACGGAAATTACAATAATTATCACAGATCTAATTTCCTTTTCTACTGTCAAAACCGGAACGAGCAATGTTTTTATGTCCTATTTGAAATATTTCTCCGGTCCCCACGTTTAATTCCTTTACGTTTGCATCCTCTTCCTTCGTTTATTTATATCCATTAATTAGAAAATGGCTAATGTTGTGGGCGAATTGAAACGCTAGTATGTTATTCTCATTTTTTTTTTTATCAACGATTATATTAAACGGAGTTCATTATACATTCAGATATCGATTTTCTTAAAATCGTATTTTAATTTTTATTCTCTTACTAAGCTCACGTATGACGATTTTTAGCAGTGAGTAGAACTGCAATCATACGTTATGGAACTTATTATTTAACATAAAAGCACCATAAACCTTCAATATATCATATAACATTCAACGTAACAATTATTTTTACCCCATGAGTTATAAATATGTAATAAACAGATTATTTTGAGCGTAATACAGATGATTCTTACATTGAAATTTATAAATTATTAAAAACGTGAGCTATACTTGTAAAATTAATTAACTCTTTTAAAACTTTATTACAAATATCGTCTTTAAAAATAAATATTATAACGTTGATAATCTTCTGACTTTCATTTTTCTACTAATTAATTTTTTATTGACGTCACACTGAAAAGAAACTCGAGAGCTATTAATGACGGACCTCGTGATTTTGAACCACTGTCAAATGACAAGGGCAACACTTTAGTTGGCAGCCTTTCTCAAACTTCTACGCCCCACCAACGGGATGACTTGAAACCTCGATAGATTTAATGTGCACCAGCCCACTACAAGGTGGATCTCTTGGGAGAATCAGGACTCGAACCTCCTGACTCGACGGAAAGAACGTCGACTGCGATATCGCGTCTCTGACCACTAAGCTCTACTTTCTTTTTCAGTGTTTGATTAGAATGTCAACTGCAATAATTCCGTCTAGAACTGTATACATTTTTATTAAAGTATGAAAAAATAGATAAGATAAAATGCCTCTATTATGAATTTGTGAATAAAGCGCACCCAAGGTCTTATGTTCCCCCCCCCCCCCCGTATGAATGAAATACATCTGATTTCAAGATTAATACGAGTAAAATTGATTTGAAGATGATAACTATTCATGAAATAGAGTAATTTTGTGGCTACTTTCTTAGTCATTTTGACTGCGGAGCTGTAAGGAGAATTGAGGAAAAGGAAATTAAGTGAGTGGAACTTTTCTCCACTCACTTAAGTTTTAAATTTGTAAATGTTAAGTTTGAGATAAATGTGTGGTTCTTTGCCTCTCAAAAAGAACAAGTGTAAATATTACAAAAAAATCGTTTGCTTAAATGATTATGAAAGAGATTTGCTCCTGTGCGATTGGCAACAAGAACATTATTATTATTATTATTATGTGTTGTTATATAAATTTTAGAATCGGTCTACTGTTGTAATGATCGGTGATGTTTCTGCTTACATTAAAATAAGTATTATTTAATCCAACATTTGAAGTTTCTTTTACGTTTTAGGTGTGGCTAGTTAATTTAATGGAACTAATTAATTTAATTCATTTAATGGCTAAAGAGATATGTTAATGTAACAGCTCTCCGGAACGACAGAAAAGTAGCTTGCATTCCGCACACCTTCTGAAAGGAAATTATGGGGAATCGACGGTTTTATCAACACACACCTTTCCCCATAATTTTAGAGAAATATATAAGTATAAGTAAAATAATTTTTGTTTATATTATGTGTTGTGGATTTTGTAGTTTTTTTTTTTAGAGAAACATTCCGTAAATTTTTCAACTGAAAAGTACTTTTTAAGTAATAAAAGTAACTGAATTTATACATGCGAGTATTTTAAGAAATAAGTGTTAAGAGTACCAGGACACTCGAGGGAAAATAAACTGCTGTTTGTAGAAAATGCAACACCACGAAGGAATCATCAGAATCAAATGAAATTCGCAGCAAATGTCAATTATAGGATATTATGCAAATTAATAAAGTTTCAGAGCCATCGCGCTTGCGCGGCGCGCGCAGCGCCCTCTGAATTGATGCTGAAAGCGTATAAATAAAGTGCTGTAGCTGGACGTTGAAAAAAGTCTATGATTATTTGTTAGTGGCAAACGTTTAGTGAGACCTGAGTATGCCTCCACGACGGAAGAATAAGAAATTCAAGCAACTTACGGAGTTTGAACGAGGGAGGATAATCGGCCTTCGAGAAGGAGGATTTTCCTATCGCGCAATAGCAGCTCGTATGCAGCGGAACAGTTCCACAGTGATGCGAGTTTGGAAGCAGTGGACCGACGAGCACCGAACAACTCGAAAAACAGGCACTGGACGACAGAAGGTGACGTCAGAGCGCGATGATCGACACCTGCTCCGCATGGCGGTGAATGATCGCACAGCTTCCTCCAGGCAGCTGGCAGCACGTTGGTCTACTGCTACAGGTGTACAATTGTCGGCTTCGTCAATTCGTCGTCGTCTGCTGCGCCGTGGATTGCGTGCAAGGGTGCCTTTATACAGGATTCCCCTCACGGCGAATCATCGACGGCTGCGTCGGCAGTGGGCTCTTGAGCACAGAGACAGGCGAGCTGATTGGCACCAAGTTGTCTTTTCAGATGAATCACGCTTCAATTTGTGGACCCATGATGGCCGTGTTCGTGTTAGACGTTATGCTGGTCAACGCTGCCTTCCTGAGTGTATTATTGAACGACATAGTGGTCGAACACCCGGAGTTATGGTCTGGGGTGCGATTTCGTATCATGGACGATCCAATTTGATACGAATTGAGGGTAATCTCAATAGCAACAGGTACGTCCGTGAAGTGCTACAGCCCGAAGTCGTTCCTTTCCTTCAAGGCATCCCTGGAGCTATCTTTCAGCAGGATAATGCACGCCCACATGTTGCGCGGACTGTTCGAGACTTCTGTTCAGCACAACGCATGCAACTTCTTCCTTGGCCTGCTTATTCACCGGATATGTCGCCTATTGAGCACGTGTGGGATATGGTTGGTCGGCGTCTCGCTCGTGATCCGCGTCCTGCAGTTTCCAAAGACGAACTTTGGTTGCGCATACAAGCGATATGGAATTCTCTTCCTCAAGCAGATATTCAACATCTGTTTGACTCCATGCCACGTCGTATAGCAGCACTTATTGCAGCGCATGGTGGCTGCACCAAATACTGATTTCGGACGCTTAATTTGTTTCCTTTGTTTTGAAAATTTCATCATTTATTTGTATCAGTACAAGTCGTTTCTGCATTAAATTTCATTTGATTCTGATGATTCTTTCATGGTGTTGCATTTTCTACAAACAGCAGTATAAAATATTGAATTAAGACTCTTTCTTTTTTGTTACATTTATGTTTTAAAATTATTCGAAGAGCTTAGGCTTTTTTTTATATACCTAATAATAATATTTTAATCATTTTATTGAACTATAAAAGTGTCTTTTCACCAAAAAGTTTTCTTTCCCTTTGGGTTGAACATAGATGTGATTTTTCAGATATATTTTCATTTAGGTACTATTATAAAAAATGTTATTCCATAATATACAAAATATTTCACTCATCATATATAACATAATGTACAAAGAATGGTGAACCAGTTTTTTAAATGATATTACGATATGTTTTCTTTAAATATATTATAGAACTCCGTAACTTCGAAAATAATTTTTTTTTCATATAAAAATTATTTCTTAAAATTTAGTTAGTAATTAGAAAAAATATTTATTTTTTACTATATACATAAGTACCCTTTATAGAAGCATAAGAAATTTGGAACTATATTACGTAATAGTTTGCTTTAAAATGGTACATAAATGCAAATATGTCTCACAAATCATGTCCATATTCAACTAAAAGAGGAAAAAAAACTTTTTTGATAAACTAATCACTTTTATAGTTACACAGAATGATTAAAATATCATTATTAGATACACACAAAAAATCTAAGTTTTATTAATAATACAAAAAGATACATATTGCAAAAACAAGGAATCTTGTTATCTGTAAGACATCTATTTTCATTTTGAATACATAATTTTTTGTGTGTGAATAAAACCTACATAGAGAGTATTGGCAGAAACAGCTACATTATTGAGGAGCTGTAGGCTGATAAGTTATCTCCCCATATTATGAATCCAATTATCAAACTAGGTTTAATGAATACACCAGTAAAAGAAGGCGATCTGAAACATATGGATAAAGCCTTTATTAAAACTAAACAATAATAGACACAAATCAACAATGCATGTCTATCAAATTGGCAGACAACTCAAAGGGGGAGCACGTGAATGAAGAGAGAATGTGCATCGACAATATCTTCCACACTGCTTTTATCCAAGACGTAGTCATGAGGATTTGTTCCAAAAATCTAAATAAAGGTAGTGGTCACAAAAACATCACATTCTGTTATATATTATGTTAATTAATCATCAAATAATTCCTTTTTAATTGGAATTTTTTGTTGGGAAATAAGATTTCCCTTTCTACGAGTTTTTTTTTTTTTTTTTTTTTTTGTTCTTAAATTTTTTTACAAGTAAATTCTTTTAAAAGGATTAAGGTAACTATTTTTGTCTAGACTTTTTTTTGTTCATAAGATAAAAACTGACAGTAAGATTGAGATACTGAGATACAGATACAGTACAGATAAACATTGTATACTAGATACAGTTATTTGTAACGAATCATTCTAGAATTGTATACCTATTTAATAGACTCAATTGTGTATGTCATTTATTATACTAATTTGTATTTTCTTAATTTCAGTTAATAAGTCAAATTAATAAACACTACTTTTTTTTTTTTCTAATTAAAGGCATTTTTATTTATTTATCTCTCCTTTTTTTTTTTCCTTCCCAATAACCCGTTAGAGAAAAGCATTGTTCGCGAATTCGAGGCCTGAGTAGTTTTTGTCGAGTGGGTTCGAGCCCTGTTGCTATTAAAAGCCACCGATTAGCAGGGTTGATGCATGTTAAATCTGGTGGAGGCTCCGAGTCCTCCCTTGGTGTCGTGTGGAAATTTGGAGAGGGAGGTTCTAGCTCAGGTGTCGTTCTGTAACTTGACCGAGGTTCAAAATTACGAGATGCATCGTCAATAGTCCCGGTGTTGTTTCTCAGTGCAACGTTAATAAACAATCAAATCAAATCATATCCCCAATAAACCCTACTTTCATATACAAAAATAAAAATGTTTTATATTGGTATAGATTGTGTTTTTCAGCAGGTTTACATCTTTAAAGAGTTTTAATTCCTTCTACGTGGTTTTTAAATTCCCAAACTAAGCTTTTAAATAAATATTTTGATGATTAGCTGCATCCTTATTGAAAGGAACCACGAATCTTGTATTGACAATAAAGCATAACAGAATTGACAAACTGACGATCGCGGAATAACAATGGTCTCTAACCTTTGAGACTTTTCTTTTTGAATTGCTTAAAATGAATTCTAGCCCAATAGAATGAAGTGTGATTTATGTAGATTATATATATTTGATTTAATGCATATATAAGCTGCGAATAATTTGATGAGTTTGAATAATTTTTGTAAGTTAGTTAGCTGATGATAGTGAGTATAGGGGAGACGTCTGAACCAGCCTTTCGTAATCCAATAAGCGATCAAAGGGAACTTTGAAAAGAAAAGTGGAAGATTCCAGAATCAAACCCTCAATTCCAGCAATTCTACTCATTCGAACCCATATGTATTGGCAGAAAGAAATTAGTTTATTATTACAAACAATAATTCAGGCGTTTTTAGGCAAAGTTGCCCCAGGAAGAGTAGAAAGTCATCAGAATTTAATGTTATCCTAAGTTGAATAAAAGTAAATTAATTTGGTGTATGAATTTAAACTCATTAGATTATTTTCATTGACACTTAAAATTAGTAATGGCAAATGAAGGTATTCACCAATAGGCATTACAAGGCCACTATTTAGTTTCATAAATGCAAAGTTTTTTTTTTTTTTTTTTCTCTATTTCAGAAATCAATATTAGATTCCAATATAGGTGTTTGTAAAATCTTTGAGAAACATCTAATTTAGTATTCAATCTACTCAACTAAACACTTTCATCGATTCGATTTTAATTTCACAATTCACTTTTCGCTCTGTTTTGCAAACTTTTCCATTCAACAATTATCCGATATAATGTATTGATTATTATTACTATAAAAGACACAAATGTGTTTTGTTCTTTAAGAATGACAAAATGTGATCCAAACATTACTTATATCGATTTTGACAGTGATATTACTCTTAATTTTTCTTCAAGTACGAGTTTTCAGCATGATTTACTATTTTACATTTGCGTTTTTTTGCTCGTCACTATAGTAACCATTAATAGCAATAATATAAAGCGAATTAAATTATCTTCTGAGTGTAAGAACAAATTTTGAAAAAATCCGTATATAATCCAAGAATTTCATTGTCGATTTACGTTTAGTATTTAATTTTTATTTATTGACTTTACGCTTAATATGTTTTCTTGTAAATGTATCAATTTTATTGCTGAAATTTACTTTAAAATTTATATTCATTCAATGGCGAAACTTTTTTTCATAACTGCTAATTTTTCGACTCTTGAACAAACTTGGCCCAAAGAATATATTTTTCGGACAACAGAATATTCCAGACGTTTTTTTCATAAATTAATCAAAGTTTATTTGTATTTCAGAAGTAAAAAGATTGAAATTAAAGGGGTAATTTGATAAAATTGTATTAACTTTGGTCGGACGATCTATTAAATATGTTAAAATTCCTCATTCCTAAAGTAAAATTTCGATTTGTTCTTTTGACATTTTTAATACATTTATTTTTCTTCAAGTATTTTACTGTAATATTACAGGGATTTCTTTAAAATATATGAATAAGACTTGATTATTATAATTATCTATGAGAACTCGAATAAATTTCTAAACATTAATTGACTCATAAAATTAATTATTCATTATAAGGACTACGATACAATTGTTACAACTCTTAGGAGAATTATAATAAAGCATTTATTCCGTACTTTCTTTTTTATCTGTTGGTTATTTTAGAAATTTAAATTTAACTAAACCCGAGACGACTCTTAAAGAGACCGACTAAATTTAAAACGTGTTTTTCGGCCAAAATTTACAATTCTTTTTATTATATCATTTTAAAACCAACTTATTAGCTTTACAAAATCTGCTTTTGTTTCGAATCTAGGATAACTAGAAACGAAATTATAACGATTTGAAAATTACTTCATAACAATCAACCAAATAGGAAATACCAATTTAAATGCTTTTTCTGGAAAATGTAATTTAAAAAAAAAATATTACTTATTTGAAATGCGATTTTGCAACATGTTACTAATATATGTATAATTTGAATTGTACATAATTTTTACTATTATTAAGCTTATGAAATAATGATTCAGTTTTAAAACTGATGCTTTTTAATTTAAAGATATTTTTGTACGATAGTATTAATAAATTTTATAAAAAAAAAAAAACAGAAATTATCATGATGAACTATAACTTTTTCACATTTAAATATATATCTTAGATATTAGTTTATTGTGTTATCCAATGTCAAAATATGTATAACAGAAATTAAAGTTAGATTAAAGCAGCTGAGAATTTTGTACGGTATGTATTGAGTTTGGGTCAAATTTCGCCAAAGTTCTTAAATTCCTTAATTTTTTAAAATTTGTTTCATAAATTTAGTATTGTTGGTCTTTTTAAATAATTTTGAGTCATAATCTTCATAAAAATGTGGTGAAATTTATTTAAATATTTTTTTTAAAAAAAAAAAGCTGCTTAGAACATAATCGGATACCCTAAATTAGGTAAACAAATTTTTTAACAATAATTCAAAAAGTTCTCGTATTTCAACTAATACGAAAGATGGTATTTTTAAAGAATAGAATTAATAGTAGTCGATCATTTAATAATAAATAAAATTAGTGTTATTTCAAATTAGAGTAAATGAGGAATTAGTAATTTTTAGTAAATAATAATAAAGTTTGATGTGAAATAATATTGAATAATATACGCATCAAGAACAATATAAGGAACTGCATAGCTCTAGGACTCCCGCATAAAATCTATTTTGAATCGTTCAGCTATTTCGTTGCTGGTTAAAAAAAAAACTATTGGGTTGCACGAGGAAGCGTATGCTAACGAGTTGATCGACAGAAAAATCATAAAATAACAAAATTTATCTTTTTTAACAATCGAATTACTATCAATGGGTGGGTGGAGGGCAATTCATGTCAACTGCTGCGTATAGGTACTAGCAAACGGTTTACTGAATATTTACTACGTGAAAGCTTAGCAGTGATGCCACACATGGGAGTTTTCGCGAATGTAATTACCTTTTTTCACTCGATACATTTTTTTTTTGAAACTTAACGAATTTCATGCTACTCCACATGGTAATCATTCTATTTTTTGCCATTTTCAACAATATTTAAAAATTTTAGACCATGAAGAATTTAATTACCTCTTTGATTTTTATCAAAAGTTATCTATTTGCGGGCTCGCTACGACTAAGGGAAGTACTTAACTTCAAGATGTCGTTGCTATGGATATTCAATTAATTTAAATTATTTTTTTTATCACAGTTCAATTCGATTTAAATGCTAAAATTTTATAAATTTTATTTACTGCAGCACACAGAAACAGAATTAAAGAATGGACGTGCCTTGAATTTTTAGATTCCATTCTTGGAATAAAAGTGATTTTGTAAGAAAGATTTTCTGCGTTTGGCTTTATTCCATTTTTATGGATGCTTCGGTACATTTTCAGAAATGCATAAGCAGAAACAACAGAGTAAGATATAGAGTAGAAAGAATTAGATTACATTTTAAATTCAATACTTTTTTTAAGCAATTTTTAAAAAGTTTCTAAAAATTGCTAAAATAAATATAGTTATGTTTTGTGCGTGGCATTCTAAATATAATAATAAATTAAACTTAAAATTTTTTGAAATCTTCAAAAATTAATAAAAGTAAATAATATTTAGATTACAATGTAACGTATGGAATTTTCCATTTATTAATCTGTCACTTATTATGAAATATTTACAGTATAATTTTTTCTTTGTCTTAATTCTATTTTCTATGTAAAATAAAACATAAGCGATTTCTTTTCTGCAGTGTGGTATTTTCTGTTGAGTCAGCACGAATGACTGGAATTAGGCGGCAATTTAATCAATTCCTACATTAAAATATAAATGTCACTGTGTGACAGGAATATCCCTTACTTTTCTCAAGGAGATCAATGAAGAATTTTAAGTAAAATACTTATAATATTTTACAATTAAAAGTCTTAGCTTAAGCTGCTTATTACATCGGAAGAACAATTTGTAATTAATGAAAAAGAATCATAGATAGCTTGTTGGATCGCATTCGTTAAAGCGAAAAAATAATAATCAATTTATCAAAGTTATGTTTATGTCCATTAAGTAATTAAAAATTAAATTTCAGTAAGTTTGTTGTTTAGCGAATAAATGTAAAACCTTTCAAATGTTAGTGGATGAAGAAATGAAGTCCTGTGATTTTAAAACTTTTTTTATTCTTTATTTTTAAACTTAAGAATACATTTCATGGTATTCAAGAAATTTATCGAAATTTTTATTCATTTTTACTCCAAGTGAAAAAATACTAATTTATTAACAAGCACTTATCACACTGTATGTCAAGAATTGTGATAATTCGTTCAGCTGAAAGTGTTTCATATGTTGATTTTATGACCATGTATGAAACCTATTTTTCTAAATGCGAATATTCCACGCTACTTCATAAGCTATTTTTTTACAGATGGAAAAAATTACTTACCTATTTCAAAAACCAAAAAGCATCGAATAGTTAATATAATGAAATAGTTTTAAGAATTTTATATCTATCTATACTTTCACTTTCACTAAAGTACTTTCACTTTCATGCGAAAGTTGATTTTGAATTTCTTTTTAATTATACTGCCTTTTAGAACAACAAATATGTATAATCATTTCTTTGGACAAATTAGCAAGTTTTCATGCTAATACTCGCAACGTAGCAGTGACTAATATTTCTTAAAAAAGAAGAGAATAAAAATATTCTATAAATAAAAGTAATTTAAACTCAAAGCATATACGAGCGGGTATCGTAAAGTTTTAATTATTACTTAGAAATAACCGAGATAATTTGATAAAATTTATTCTGCATATTAATTGATCCTTATGTACATAATACTGTAAAATACAGTTATTAATGTTGTTTGGTTGGGTTTCAGGAAGGCGTAGATTGAAGTAACCATCATTGGGGAGAAGATACAATTCAATCTGCTCAGTTCTACAATGATGGCCTTCGAAAGATCAAGAAAGGAAGAACTGTATAACTCTGGATGGCGTCTATGTACAGAAGTTATAAGAATAACAAGTAAAATCAAATTTATATCTCGATTATTTTTACCAATAACATCTTAATCTGCCACGAATAATTCTTCAGAGACTCTTTTAAAAGCGAATGAGCTATGTGCCACTCAGTTAGAAAAAGGATGGCATTTTCAGAATCAACTAGGGAGAAAAGCTTAATATAGCATTTTTACAAATGTGTTTTGGGTTTGAAAAAGAAGTTAAACAGAACAGTTTTAGCAACATTGTCCTAAACTGCTTATTGTGTTTCGTATACATGCTACATTAATGAATACATTCCGTGACTTCCTCAATTTCTATGCATGTGAGTATGCGTGTATTGTATAATTAAACCGAAATCGAGTTTTTCATTCAACTAAGAAGAAACAGCAATGTGAATGGTGAAAGTGCTTTGTGCGTGGACACGTACATTCGAAACGTAGTTAGCCCTGCGACATGCGTAGGAGTGTCGTAAAGTTTAAATTATAAATAATTACTAAGAAATTACCGAGAAATATTTGGATAAAATTTATTTTGCATAGTAATTGATCCTTATGAACACAATGTTGTAAATTACAGCAATAAATGTTGATTTGTTTGGTTTCAGGAAATTGCATATTAAAGTTACTAGTAGTATAAAAAAAGACAGCGTTCAGTCAGCTGAGTTCTACAATGAAGGCCTTTGGAAATTCAAGAAAGAGAGAAATGTGTAAAGATGGATGGTGACTAGGAAGAGAAATTTAAAAAATAATAAATAAAAATTAAAGTTATATTTAATAATAATTAAATCTTTACAATACTCCGAGATAATAATTGAAACTTTATGATACTGCGGGTTACTTCAACCACTTATTTCCTGATACCGAACAAATCAGCATTAACAGCTGTAATTTATAACATAACAGTGCGTAATAATTAACTAATTAATATACAGAATAAATTTTATCCAAGTATCTCGATTATCTTTTAGTAATAATTAGGACATTACGTTATTTCCTCGTAACCGTCTTCAGTCAGTAGATATTTTTCTTTTTGTATGATGTCGATTTGTAGCTCGGCATTCTATAAGATACCAACGAATGTGTGAAAGTCCAAGCATTTTATACTGTGATATATCAGCCATTTTTTTACAATGCCTGACGTCGCACATCATCTCTAAGATATCAAATTCGTAATTTTGGAGGTTTTTTTTTAAAATTGAACTTTACGTTATGTCTATGAAGGTGATCTGAAAGGTTTCCGTCCTTTCCATGAAAATGGCAGTCACTTGTCAGTAAAAGCTAGGGAACGTGATAACGCATCTTTTGAAAGATACTCATCAACATTTCAGCCATTTTGGATGCACAGTTGTTGTTTGACAATTGTTTGAGCTTGTCGATGTGAGTGCTTTTGGGGAAAATGGAAAAAATCGGGTATCGAACTGTCATTAAATATTTGTTTTTGAAAGGCAACGTAAATCAAAGATGAGTTGCACACAGCGTACGGGAATTCTACACCATCATTTACCACCTTGAAATTTTGGGAAGCTGAATTTATACGTGGCCGTACCAGATAGGGAGACGATGAACGTCCGGGACTTCCAAAAACTGCAGCCACTGACGATTACATTATAAAGCTCACAAAATGGTGCTAGACGACCGTCGAATTAAAGTGATAGAGCTAGAAGAGGTTATGAATATGCTCAAAGAACAGGTTTGGCACATATTGATTCAAGATTTAGGCTTCAAAAAGCTGTCCACGTGTTGGGTACTGGATTTGTTCACGTTTGACGAAAAACATGTTCGAATGAACCTTTCCAACGTTCTGGTGGCGCAGTTTACGTGCAATAAATCAGAGTTTTGGCACTGATTAATTGATGTTGAGCAAACTTGGATACTCCATCATACGCCTAAAACAAAACTACAGTCGAAACAGTGGATTATGAAGGTGGAATCGGCACCAAAAAAAAAAGAAGCAAAAACTGTTTTTTCGGCTGGGAAAATGATGGCGCCTGTTTTTGGGATAGTCATGGAGTTAATTGAATCGATTATCTTCAAACAAGAAAAACCATTAAAGGAGCATACTACCCATTATTACTTGACAAGCTGATTGCAGAAATTGTAGAGAAACGACCACATTTGCAGAGTAAAATTCTGTTTCACCAAAACAATGCACCGTCTCTCTCATGTCAGTGGTTGCCATAGAGAATATCCACGAGTAACAGTTTGAACTGCTTGACCACCCTTCTTACTCACCTGACCTAGCCCCAAGCGACTTCTTTTTGTTCTCTAATCTAAAAATTGAACTCGGAGGACAGAAAGTTTTGTCAAATGAGGAGACCATCATATAAATAATTATTTTACAGAGAAAGGTACCGAGTACTATTTGGACGGGTTAAAGAGAGAGTTCGCTGGGAGAAGTGTGTAGCTTTACAAAGAGATCTTGTAGAAAAATAAAATTAAATTTAAAGAAAAAATGTCTTGTATCTTTGTTAGGTAGCAATCCTTTCAGATCACTCTCGTATTTCACATAAATTATATAGATACGTGACGACGTTTCCGGCAACAAGCTGTTTGGAAAAAAAAACGCTATTTCCTCTAATTTACATTTTCTCTGAACATTTATTCACAAACCATGAAAAACTGACATCTGAAAGATGCATTACACTCAGGGATGGGGATGAAAAAAACTTGTTCTTTTGAACCTGTTCATCTAAAAGAATGCTCCGCCATAAATTTGTTTATTCTGATGCGAACTGATTTCTCTCGTTGTAAAGATTGGAGAAAGTTCTTTCACTATAAGTTCAGCTCTTTCCCATCTGTTCAGAGATCCTATTTTTTTTTTTTTTAAAAAAATCTTTCCTTTCATATTCAACGCTCCTAATTTTTTTCTTCCTCTCTATTCAGAGATCCATACATTTTCTCACTTTCTTTTCTGTATATTCTGTTCAATACACTTTATTTTTTTAAAAAACGGGAAAACTCATAAACGAATCACTAAAATAGGGGTAAAATATTTTTAAAAATCAGGGGGAAAATGTAATTCCACGGAAACCATTATTTTTCGGTCTTTCAGGTGCATTTTACTGCATTCAAATAGATCAAATAGTAAAGATTTGAAAACGGAAGTTGATATTCCATAGGATTAACATTAGGTAGATAAAATCAAAATGCTGGTTGATGGAAATCTTAAAAACAAATCAACAATAAACAGCCACATTTCAAAATAATAATTTTAGGAACAAAATGAAATTTAAGTCATTTCGAGAATTTTTTAGGAAAATTGTTCTTTATCAATTTAGCGTGATTAAAAAAAAAAAAAAAAACACGATTCGTTTCATTTTAGCAGTTTTTATTATTTGAATTATGATTAGAAAATATTTGCAAGCATATTAAAATTTCTGATTTTTCAAAAATTGATCTGTTTCGAAATCGATTTCTATAATTAAATAGAACAGAAAATAATTTTTTTCTACTAAATTTTATTTTTAATTTTCAGTAAAATTTATTTTGTTTCATTTATTTTTATAAATGAAGTCTAAATTTATGCATAATAATGTATGAAAAAATGCATTAGCCTTTTCTTTTTTCTTTTAATACTTATAAGTATTTATTATTTTACCAAAGAATATTTGTAATTGTCGACAAATATTTAAGGGCACATAATGTATATTTAATTATTTAAAGATGTTTTTCACTGAAAAAAACTTATTTGTATATTGATGCAATATTCAATTATCATTGCCATTAATTTTAATTATTTATATTTAAGAGTGAGTTTGGAAGAATTCTGTAAGAAAATTTTGTTTTCGTTTGATTATTCTTATTGTGTTCTTGAAAAGTGAAAAATATGATAAAAGTAAAATATAAATGTGCATTTTCGTTAATTTGATGACGTGTGTTTATAATTATTGCTGCTATAGTGATGATATTAAAAACTATATTCAATGTAAAGTGCATTCTAATATTAAACAATTCATATTTGTAAAAGAATGTCTAAATAATTTGAAAGAACGTTAAGGATGAACCGTTGAAAACGCACAATACTTGAGAAGAAGATACAGGTAAACTTAAAAGAAAATCCAACAAAAGAGTGATAACTATTTATGTAAAGTATAAAAAAATAGTTCAAAATTTGCTTCAAAGCTTTCATTTTTCAAGCAATCTTATAGCAAATAGGTTCAAATTTAGTTGGGGTAATTTTTATAACAAAACTTGTAAATTCAAAACAAAATATTTGAATAATTTGAAGGCTATAATAGAAGAAAAAACTATTTAAAATATGAATCACTGCCAAGAAAATAAGATTATTTGATGTGATAAAAAATAAAAATTTGGTAGATATATGTATCCAAATATGTAAAAGAAATTTCGGGAACATATTTTTCCGCTTACAGCAATTTCAATTCCACGTGAAAGGAATTTCTCTAAATGAGACCATATATTCAAGTGTAAAAACGTGAAATATTTATTGTTCTTAAAAGCAACATGCCTAACTGGTATTTATTAAAAGAGATTTATAATCTCATTTTAAACTGTATGTCTTAAATTGATTATTTGAATGAGTATATATATATTAAACATAACAATTTTTTGTTTATATGCATAAGTATGTATAAAAAGTAAAATATGATTTGCATGTGTTGCAGGAAACTCGACCACAATGATCAGCCGATTTCATCTGATTTGAATAACTTCAACCTCAAATTGAAAGATAGAGGGCGCACAAGATGGAAGAGTAGCTGAGAACGAGGTTATAACATGAAATAATAGAAGTTTCATGGAACATTGTAAATTACCCATTCGAGTCAAAATTGAATTGGCATCACTCTGTGAGGCGCAATTTCTTTCACGCCGCCATATCCTAACAGTTCTCTCAATCTGCACCAACTCATTAATATCTTAGTTTCTAAGTTTTCTCGGAATTTTTTTTCCCCCTCGATATTATACAGTGGTAAACTAACAGTTGCCACCTTTGCACTGGATACAGCTGCTAAAAATGGAATGGTAATTTGGTAATTCATATCATTAATCTTTTCGCTTATTTCTGTTCGCGTTTCTCAAAAGAAAGAGACCCGAACGTGCAACCCAACGGTTAAGAGACTGTTACTCATTTACCCAGTTTGATTAATTTGTAATTTAACCGAATAGAATCTTTATAATTAAACTATACCAAGTGGTATCTAGTATTATTATATCGCTATTAATAAAATAAATTACGGTAATTTTTACAATATACAATTGCTTTGAATTTATTTGAAGTAAAAAATTATTCATTTATAATAAAATAGAAACCGTGTGCTTTTCCTTTTCGACCATAATAAAATAATAAAATTCTTCATTCAAGTCAATAGTACTTAGTTATACAGTTTTACACACACAATGAAGAAAGTGTCCGATAGTTCGACGCTTTTAAGGCATCAAATATACAAAAGGACACCGGTCGAAGTAGGCCGATATTCTACAAAGAAAATAAATGGAACAAAGAGGAAATAATTAAAAATAAATGTTAATATTTTAAAAAAGAAGGTCCAAAAATAAAAGACAAGAAATCCCAGAATAGAAGAAAGAGAAGCTTAAATTTTAAGATTTAAATTCTAGACAAAGTCCAGTACCTAAACGATAGAACAGAATTCAAAACTCTTTTTCAGCTATGCTAAAAGAAGAGAAAAATTAATTGTAGGAAATTTGCCCCAATTGACAATTAATCCAGGAATTAAGAGGTTTGAACTTTAAGAAAAGAATTAAATGGCACAAACCTAAGGAATGGAAAGAGGAAAACAATACAAACCACCAAAAAAATTAAATATATATTTCTTCTTGATGAAAATAGCAAGTGCATCAGGGGAATTAATCAGAAATGATGAAATTCCATTGTCAGTTCTCTTCTGAGGCAAAAATACCCTCAGTCCAAAAGTCAAAGTCATTAAAAATTGCAGTTAAAAATCATCGATTCTTGCAGTTTAAAAGACAAGTTGTTAGAAAGTCTTGAATGTCCTCAGAGTTCCTCTAAAGTCAGGCTTGCAGTTTACACTTGTAATAGAGAACAGCCACAGTCAATTCAGAAGATGATAGTTCTGAGTAAGTGGTGTTGATCGACGCATCGAACAATTCTCCAAAATTAAACAGCTGTATGAGAGACATACATTTCCATAGCCAAATTTCGAATAATCTTTAATACTTTTACATGCACAAAAACATCGAATGGCTTTGTCCTCCTATACCTTCCTTACCTGATTGGTCTAATCGACACATTTCTATAATTTGTTTCATGATGGATCTCATTGGTTTAAATTATGGCATGTTATTTTTTTTAAATGTACTCCCCCAAATAGATGAATTGATTTAGTTCATGATTTCTTTAGACTTGTTGATCTGTTTCTTTAATAAAGAAAAAGAAATATTTTCCAATCGATACTATAGCATGCATAAAATGCATATAAAACATTTGCATTTCTGGATAGTCTACATTTTATAAAATGCTTGATAGATGTCACATGATAGATACACGTTTCCCCATTATTTGGCTTTCAACAAGATATGATTCTTGTTTCATATTGGCCGAAAAAGTGTAAATCAGTAATATTTCATGCAATTGTACACCATAAAGCTGAAGTTTTAGATAAGACAGAAAAAAAAAGAACTAGTTATATTTTTTTATTACAGCGGAACTAAAGGTGGAACAGATCTACCGATAAATTAGCTGCCACTTATTACATGAAAAGAGTTATCTACGAAATTGACTGCATGTTTATTTTACAACGTAATTTGCTTGGCTTCTATATAAATGCGTCCGTTGTTTTTGTGTATATAAATCCTTTTTATAATAAAAAAGCTGTACTAAAGAAGCCTTTTTTAAAGGAATTAGGAAAAAATCTGACTAAATTTCACAGAAATGTTGGAAAAAAAAAAGAATCTACGTTACAGTAAAAAAGAAACTGGTAGTTGCAGGTGGTGAAAAACCGGAAAATATCAGAATTCACAGAAGAGGAAGGTAGAAAGAATACAGTCAAAAAATATATCGAAATATGCAAACAAAGTGTACTTAGTGATAATCTTTTATTTGCCAAGAAAAAGTAAATATGTATTGAAATCTGATTTATCATTAAAAGCTGTATCAATAATAATGCATGTAATACATAATAAATTTGTTACTAAAAAACTCTTCTCGAACTTTTAAATGCTTAAATTTACTTGTACAAATAAGAAATGAGACGGTTATAAGGTAGGGAGGTAAGAGCAAAAGGGAAAGAGGGGAGCTACAAAGGATACATAAAATGGGGTGGCTTAGTTAATAAAAACATCAGTTAATGAAATAAAACAGTATAAAAATATTTCTTACGACTTACTTAAAACAAATTTAAATCTAACGGGGTCTATATGACCCATTCAGCCAAAAAGTGACTTTTTTTCCAACAGGGTAGAAAAGTTATTTTGAAATGTTGTGGCCGAATTCGAATAGTTTTGTTACATGTACAATCAAGTTTAGCTTAGTATCAGCTTGAAAAGAAGCTTCCGCCGCGAGGTTGCTGATGAGAATAAAGAAAGGAGTAATTTACCACTACTCCGGATTTAATTAAGATTATAATTGATTGGAGTATAATGAGATCCGGCTGAATGGAACGAAGTCGAAATGATACACTTCTTGAAGATTAGTTCTAATGGAGGTATGCTGACTATCTCTGTAGCACGCATGTGTCCACCGAGGACATTTAAAACAGTGATACAGAAGTAACAGGTTATTTATTCGTTTAAATTCAGGTAAAATTGTAGTAGTCACATTAAAGAATTGTTTAAATTAATCATATTAAATGTGATTTCTCAAAATCCCGGTAAGAGAGAGATTAGCAGGTAGACAATAGTATAAATTATAACACATCGATCAATAACTCCTGAGACTAACCCAGAGATGGCGCTCGTAGTAAACCAGTAACCAGGTCTTTCTAGAGTACTAACCTTTGCTTGAAACGTGTCAAAATTTTAAGTCGATCGGACCAGGAAAAAGGTTTTTTGAAGTGAAGTGAAAAAGGTTTTTTCCAAGTGGGTGCCGCGATTGCTTTCGATGGAACAAAAACAGCAACGAGTCGATGATTCAGAAAGCTGTTTATCGCTATTTACTCGCAACAAAAAAGATTTCTTGCGGGGAAAAAAAAAAAAAAATTGGAAAAAAAACAA
>BMAW01077577.1:0-17149 GCA_019974015.1 Nephila pilipes
TTTTTTTTTTTTTTTTTTTCATTATTTTGTTAAATGGTATAGATATCTCCTAGAACAATCCAATTGATATATACCTCAAACTGTGTTACCGATCTTGCGAGTTTATATGCTTGTTCATTCTAAAATAATTTTGAGTGTCCCGGAATTCGAAGTAAAATCAACTGATTTTTATATTGGTATTGTACAAAAATCTTACTAGCTAGTCTGTGAACAACTCTTGTTGATTTAATAAAGTGGTTTTGAAGCTGAGATAAAAAAAAAAAAAAAGAGTAGCTATTAGACATAGTTAGCAGATTTTTGTTTGAATTTGTCAGAATATCTAATAGCTAATGCTTCTGCCGAAATATATAGTCGCTGTGATTTACTACAAGCAAAGGGGACATTTCATGTCATACCTGCTATATATGTTATATGTTGACTTTTTGAAGCATTCGTAGCTTTAATGAAAAGTCTTAGAAATTGTTGTTTACTATTTCATAAAGTAATCTACTTAGAGTGGTAATTGGTAAGTTTTCATTTTGGAAAATGAATTTACTAGTGAAAATGATTATTTCCATTCAGAACTATTTTCAGCACTTAAATGCTTGATATTCCTTGGTATTATTCTATCTAATATTTCCACAAATCTGCTTTTGTTTGCTCTTACAATTATTTTATCTGCTATAGTTTTACGTTAAGCAAATAGCAAAGTTTGACAAAAGGAAGACAGAACATATAAACCAGGTTGCCAAAACTAAAATTCAATTTTTGAAAGAATACTTTTTACATTATTCATTTGGAAAAGATAATTTTGCTTTTAAGAACAAACGGTGAACAAATATAACGATCTTAATAATAAAAAAAAACTCCAATAAGTATAAATTATATGAATCAAAATAGACCATGACCTTATGTGACTTAATATCCTGCAGAGCTATTCATAGTGGGGCCAAAACAGACTATGATGGCATGTGACGTAAAATAAGTCAGACTTATTCACAGTACAGACAAATTCTTGCTTATCAGTTAATTCTTCGTTGAATTTGATATATCTAAAAAGATTTTCGAAAAATACTCTTCGATGTATACAGCTTTATAATCTACAGTTTCAGCCTAATAAATTTCATACGTATGAGCCATTCCATCTCGGCGCTAATGTCATCCACACACACAAACACGCGCGCATTAAAATAAGCATTTTTTAGCTTATTTTAGCAGGAAAAGTTTGAGAAAAAGTGTTGCATCCACTGGAAAACTTGGAAACTTAGAGAAATAAAGGAGATTTCCAACAATTTCACCAAAAGGAATATGAAAAAAAAATTTGGTGGAAATAATCTTATGACTCCTTCCATGTGTCCATGCGTCAGCATGGAAAGCGTATAAGATTCCATAAGTACCATAAAAAGTTTTGGAGTGATATAATCATTGATGGGAATTTGTATAACGGATAAACAAACAAACTTTAATGTGTGTGTGTGTGAAAGAGTTAAAGGCGGATGAAAGAGTTATCCAAATTTCTCTTTTGTCTTTAAATTACTTTTTTCAATGTTTTATCTGTCCGTTTGTATAGCATTTTATTTAATTACAAATAATTTCTATAAATTTCTAATTTTAATTTTTCTTTTGGTATGATAAGGATTTTTATTATTTACAAGTTCATATACAATAATAGTATATACTATCATTATGTCTTTCTATTTAATTTTGCTGTGATTTTTGTAAAACTAGTAACATTCTAGCTATCTTTTAACTCTTAAATATTTTATTTTTCCTCCAAATATTTTCTTCAGCGAGTGCTTAAGATTTTAATTTATTTACAATATTAGTGCATATTAGTACAATTACTTAGTATTATATATATATATATATATATATATATGTATATAAGCATAAAAAATATTTAAATCTTACATAAAAATTAAGAAAACAACAACAAAAAATTAACATCTTACTTAAAAATTACTAAAGACAAAGATTTACCCACTTCCTCTCGATTTCGAATTCATTTCTTTTTAAGAAGGCTCATTTTTGAAAGAGAAATATGCAATTTCTTCAGTCAGAAAACAGGGGGAAAAATCACACAAAATTCTGTGATATAAAAGTAATAATACAAATATTTTCTTAATTTACTAAGATGCATTAACTTTCCTAAAAATAAAAATGATAACTACACAAATGGCATCGGACATAAGAACCATCTACAAAAAGGTACACAATTAAAATTACTTAAGCAAAATTACGCAGATTAAATATCCTTTCAGAGCTTTAATAATGATGAGTTGAAAAGTACCTTAACTCATGAGGATGAACTAAATTTTACTGATATTTTAATTATTTTCTGTTTAAAATTGTAAATAATTCATAAGTAATTCATTGCGAATCAATTATTATTACAAATTCTTTAAGTCATTGCAAACTGAATAATATCAATTCTCAAAAATTTCTCTTGCCGTCAAAAATAGCGTTAGAAGATATGTCCTATACCAGAAAATACTTCTTTTCTAAAGTCTCTCTCATAAACAAAACATGTAACAAGCATCTAGAAAACGTAATTGAAGAGAAGTTTGTGGCATGCTTATTAGAATGAATTATACATTTAATTAGTATCCCCGGGTCTTCGCAGCTCTTATCTACAGTTGTATTGCTCATTAAAGGAATTAAATACGTATCGCAAATTGTGTTTAAGAAATTAAGCTGATAAATTAGAAAAAAAAACTATGAAATATCATGCCAGGAAAGGATTTGACTACTTCTTCTTAATAATTCTTGAATATATTATTGACGTTGAAATTTTTGAATAAAACTTGATCTTTAACATTTTATTGTAAAGGGTATTCCTTCAAAAGAAACTTATTTTTGTGAGATACTTCTAGAATAAAAAAATATTAATGTGATTATTAAAACATTTTTTCCCTATTTGATTGACTTCTACTTTATTTCATACTTATTACTCACGATGATGTTTGTTATAATTCCTCCTCTGTTAATAAGCTTGAGAATTCGTTCTTGATTCTAAATTGAAAATTTTTCATTCGATGTGATACGAATATAATCCACACACAAAAAAAAATCTTGTTTTTGACAGAAAAGCCTATCAGGGAACATATATAAGCATCAGAAAAAAAGAGACACGCTTAACAGCTTTCGCATTGTTCATCGCAACTGAACAAAATTGGTATAAAATTCTTAATGTCTGGAAAGCAATTAAATTATCATACTAAAGAATTAGTTAATTAATTTAGCTAACAAAGTTAGTTTATCTTTGATAAGCTTATATTATAAAAACCGTAGTTTTGCTAAATTAGGAACAAAATGGTCTAAATAGACTGTGTTCAAAATTTCATTCGAATTTGATCACTAGATCCATAAATATTCTGAGAAACCATTAAGGGGTTATATACACAATTCATGATATTTCCCCCATTTTTGTAACTACACGTGAAAAATTGATCGTTAATCAATTTTTGCTAATTATTATGCGCCCTCTTAAAACTGCAATACTTCTGTTCATAATTTCAAAATAAAATATTCCCTTATGAAAGGAATGGTATAAGATTTTGGATTTAAAGGTTTCATCACATTAGGAGAATCCTAATAAATAAATATTTCTATAAATTCAAATTATTTTTTTTACAAAACTGTGTTTAATAATTCATATTTCTTATAATAATATATTTTTCCTTTTTATTATGTTCTTAGAATCGGGGGAAAAATTCTATTGTTTGCTCGAAAAAATTTTGAAAAGTGATGAGACGAATATATTTTTTTTATCGTCAAATGTTTGTATATTATTCCTTTAACATTAAGTGACCCCTTTTAAAAACCCGTAGGTGGGAAACTTTTGAGCAAAATCTTATAAAATTTGAAATTTTGGCTTTTTTTTATGTTGAGAAATCAGTTATGTAGATAAAAATAAAAGTCGATAATAAGAAAATTCTAATTTAAAAGTTAATTAGAGAAGCTCATTATTTAATTCATTAACATCATAATTTAGTTCCCTTTGAGACATTAACATTTATACTGATTTTGTCTAGTAGCGATGAAAATCACGAAAAGTTTGGCATGTTTCCCCACTAAGCATGCCACAATAAGAACTCAGCTTAACAGTCATGGATTAAGAGCCACAAAACGCGCTAGTGTTTAAAAATTCGATATGATTTTATCCTATTTTCGGTTTCCCCCCCCCCCCTAAATTCCAATATTAATTAAGATAGTACTTTATCTAATTTTGGTTGAAAAGTGGCTAATTTTTCTCTAGCATTAGTTTTACTTCAAGCCATCAAAATCTTATAGGAGGAAATTTATTTCAAAAATAAAACTTTTTATACACGTAAAAATAGCTTTATAGCACGTCGTATTATGTATTTTATCGGATTATATTCTTTCAAAGAACATGCTTTGGGTTAAAAATGAATGCTATAAAGTAATGTTATTAGTTGAACTCGATGATAGATATTGCTTTTTCTAGCGCTCATTATTTTCATCCTATAACATCGACACTTCAAATTTCATCCCATTCTGTAACATCATGAAGTTTCAGATCTTCTAATAGATGCACATATTGTGAAGTATGAGGAGAATAAACTTCATATTTCCTCTACAAACATTTAAAAAATGGTACATTCTTTTACATATACTTCAATTTCTATCAGCATTTTATCTCTATATGATAATATTTTCCAGAACAAAAATAGATAATGAACCACTGTGTTAACAGACTTTACATTAAATTAATTCAAATGTAATTATATAAAAATACATTAGATTGACTGACTATTTTTTCATTGTAATATTTTCTACACGAATTAATTAAATATTTTTATCATACATGAAAGTATACTTCTTTCATTGCATTACACGTAACTTTGTAAGAAAAATAATCGTATTCACCAACACATATGTAGATTCTATATTCATAATAAGCCATTTTAGATATAGTATTCTTGTAAATTTTAACTCATAAGATAAATTTTTAAATGTTCTACATCCCTTCCTATTTTAAACAAAGCACCATATTATTTTTCTGAAGACTTTTGAAATTTTCTCTTTTTGCATATATCTTTTCTCCTTATTTATGTGATAATAAGAAAAAGAAATGTTCTTTATATTTTTGTTGCAGAAAATTAATCATAATAATAAAAAGTAAGCGATATGTAACTCACACAAATACACTAACCCTATTCTGAACGATAATTGAATAGATAATGCAGCTGATTCTTAAATGAAATACATTCTCATGAAGTTTACTAGTGAATTACGAATTCAAAATAAATGCAAAATAGATATTGTAATATTTTATTGTGAATTTAAATTTAAAAATTTAATGCATCTTAATTACGTTTAAATGTGCTTCAAATATTTAAATTATACTTTTAATAATGGAAGCTTTATCGTTTTTTTTTATCTTGATTTATTCAATCTTAAAAGGTTCGATTTTGTAAGAAACAGAGAAAAATAAAAAATAAAATAAAAGTTTTTTTACTCTCTTCTAAAAAATATTTTTAAGAAATCCTTTCCTTCTTGTTTTGGTTCTCAGCACTGTTGACGCGAAAATTTTCAAACATATGCTGAAATTCTTACTTTAATATGAATTTTTAAGCCACCTTGTTCAATCTCCCTCAGACAACTTAGCAACAACCTGTCACAAAGTTTCAAGAAATATTTCTCCCAGGTTGAATAAATATAGAAATTTAGGAGTGTGTTTGGAACAGTCTTTTATAACCTTTCCCTTGTAATTCAAGTGTTATGAAAAACCGACGTTGATGGATGGCTTGAAACTAAACACTATAAGTTATAGCTAAAACAATAAGGACTAAAGAAGTGAGTTAGGTATCAGAAGTTAATAACATGAAACGAGTGTATAAAAGCAACAGTTGACTCGATGTTTTAGCTTGCTTTTGACTAATGCTTCATCAGAACTCGCCTACAAGATATTAGTAAAAGCGAGATTAACATCGAAACGTTGTGTATGTTACTCGCCAAATGCCCACATTATAACCAATGGAGAATCTTAGGCTTTTTTTCTATTATTCTCAGTAACATTTGGCTGAATCAGGAATTGAACTCAAAACCTAAAATCC
Source organism: Nephila pilipes (assembly GCA_019974015.1). NCBI lineage: Eukaryota > Metazoa > Arthropoda > Arachnida > Araneae > Nephilidae > Nephila > Nephila pilipes. Next base: position 6,060 of record BMAW01077577.1, read on the forward strand.
TCGATATTCACAGTTAATACGTACCAAAATTTATTTTTTCGAAACGAGACTAAAAAAAGAAGAAATAATATATATATATATATTACTTACTTACATTTTAACAGTAATGTTTATACACTTTAAGACATTTGAATAAATGATTTTATTTAAGTTCGCAATATTATATTTATTACAAAAGTTCTTAACAAATATTAATGCTTAATCCATTATTGATTCGAAAGGAATGATCTCGTTTCGATGAATGGATGTAAATAATTACGGGGGGATTACAGAGTAAATGAAAATACGCACAAATATGCATTCACTTTTATAACTCGCTACAGATGTTGAAGGAAATGTAGACAAATTTTTTTAAAAAAACTATTTAGTTGTTCCAATTAAATATTAATTCCAATGTACTGCCTTCTGGGAGTATAAAAGAGACTGACATTCGAAAAAAATAACGTTAATATTTATTTATTAGAGATTCCTAACATGAAAATCATCTACTAGTTATTATTTTTACCTATAGGTAATATTAAAATAAATATATTAATACTTAATTACTCAGAATTTTTAAGCAATACTTCGCTTGAATATAAAATACGTTTGATAGGACTTGGAAACTTTTCCTAGACAGGTTGCTTTTAAAAATCTTATCTTTTGAATACCGTGACTATTTTAACGAATTTTATTTTTCTTAGCTATTTTAGTTTTTCCATCCTAGACATATTTATTAATTAGCGATGTAGAATCTTTCCTTACTTTCTTGAATTTTCTTTTCTGTATTTCTCGGAATAATTAATTTGAATACAAAATAGTTAACTAAAAAGCATTTATGCACTTAAAAATATTTTATCAGAATTCTAGTCCTTTGATACTTAGTATTTCCTAAATTATTCATAGCCTCTTTCCTTCCCAGACGGAATATGTAGACTTTGACAGAATAAGATAGTAGTGCAGAAAAATTAAAACTAAACAATTTCTTTGATATTTCAAAGATCTGAATTAAAATTTTAGCACATCAGCCTTACAAGTGATCGAACAATTATTGTAAATTATATAACATAAAATGGAAACTTTCATTTTCCTTACCAATCGAAGCAAAATTACAATGCAGTCTTTTATTATCAGAAAAAAAAGTGTCGTCTATCAGTTACTTTTAAAATTTAACTTCATAAGAGAGAGACTAGATTATAAAAGCTTCTCTTTCCCTATTCCAAAAGGTAAGAGAGACAAAATTAGGTAAAACAAATCGCTTCGATGGGCGAAAATGTTATTAATCTCCTTAAAACAGTGAGCAATATGTTCTGTTTAACTTCCGCACTATCACCAGAAAAGTAGAGCATTGCCAAACCTTTAATTTCACATTAAAACGGAATAAAAGCCCATATCACGTTTCAGCTGATCCCTTCTGCGCCCAATTAGTCAAATCTCGCTTGAAATTATTCTCTTTCCCTTCATTTCCTACCCTCCACATCTTTCAAAAGCTAAGTTTTGAGGGAAATGGATAGTAATTTTGCCACCACAACCGAGGCGTTGACAACGTTTACTAGTGATGAGTCGAGCCGATTTTCTAGGTTTTATAGGAATCTTCAGTAGCTGTTTTCTCAGTTATGGGGTTTCTCTACTCCTCCCACCCCCAAATGGAAGACGAAAGCATTCTAATGAGCTTAACCAACATAATTAAAAGCTTTTAACTCAATAAAAAGTTCCTCTTTCGACGAGAAACGTTCCAATTGCGAAAATGAATAGCCGACTTATACGCTGCCAAAAGCAGATGTTTTATTTATGGATTTTTGAGGCAATTAATGCAGAAATCCAACCGAGTTCTAAGAATTGCAACAATTTCAACAGTTATTAGAGCAAGATGGATGTTAAATTCATGAAAAGTTTCCTTTTTTTTCATTCATGTTACATTGAAATCTTCTATTTGAGAGGGAAGTTCTCTGAATCTATTAATTACCACTCAATAAACTTGTTTATTTTTAGCGTGTCTACTAGACATTTGAGTTGTTTAATGTAATTTTACATTTCTGGATAATTGTTTCTCGGAAAACTATTATCTTGCATTCATTCGTATAGTTGAGTATCTTTTCATATTTGAGAATAAATTGTTATTCGGATTGGTATATCATTTGAGTAATATCATTAAATGCGAAGTAGAGAAACAAATTTGGATGCTTCACTCTATTTTAAGTAAAAATAATAAAAATATATTATGAAAGATAAATAGATTTGCGAGTTCAACGTCAAGAAGTTTCATTCATAAAAGCATTTAATTACACAAAAGTTAAAGGTTTACAATATTTTTACCATGCTAGTTCCAAGCATTCAACTCTTAAAGATCTTTTAATAGTATAAAGTGAAATATTGAGTGTGAATTATTTTTAAAAAAGAGGAAAAGAATCAAAATTAAATGGTTTATAATAATTATTTTGAAGTCAAACTAGAAATAGCATTTTTCAGTAACGAAGATTACCAAACAGAAAACAAAACCTGTTCAAAGAATTTTCTAATTTTAATGTATTTTAATTAACAAAAAGGTTCTTATAAATACTTTTTAATCAAATATTGGCTTTAAAAATTATAAACACAATAGTCATTGGAGCAAAGCCTTCAGAATCAAGTCTCCCACCCACGTCAAACATTAGGACCATCATAAAAATCCCTAATTTACTTCATTTTAGAGGCCTTTTAAGCTAAACGAAAAGGCGAAATGAAATGATGTCATAACACTGGATGGAGATTGTAATAATGATTTATCATATGATGTCTGGATAAAACCGTGCACACTTTAAATTAAATAAATAAATTGAATAAAAGAAATTAATACAAAGTTTTTCAACTTGTATCAAGTAATTGAAGAATATAAATAGCGTTGTACATAAGTTTTAAAACAAAAAGATTCAGAATTTAACTCACGAAGTACTTTCCAAACAGATTGCTTCTCAGCCATTCAAACAAAAATTCAAAATTATGTTCTGTTTCAACTACATAAGTTTTATTTATATACATATATATGAAACCATTTAAATCTATTTTTAAACATTATTAGTCTGTAATAGGTACTACTTTAATTTATTATAAATTAAATGTATAGCAATATCTAAGCAAATAAATAAGCAGCAAATATATAGCTAATCAAGTATTTCTTTTTGTGGGTGTGCATAATACACTTGATTTAAATTCTTTATCTAGTATTTCCTTTAGAAGCAAAGTTTTTTTTTTTATTTTATTTATTCTTGCTTTCTTAATCGACGTGATTGAATGAATAAATCAGACAGGCTTGAAGAGGAGGAGTGAAACTTTCTTCAAAAGAGAACCATTCATTGTAAGAACACTCCATATTCATCTATAAAGTTTCTTAAAAAAGTAGGCATCTGTGGAAGGTGCATTAGTGTGGGTTTTTTAATTTTCTTATTTTTCGAGAAAAATATCTTATTGGATTAAAAAAAGACCAGTACTATGAAAGCCTGTGCTCCATTCTAAAATTGATGAAGTGCCACTTTATTTGCAATGAATACGATTAGGTTTATGTTCAAAAAAGAAGAATTTATTCGATTGAGCAAAGGAATATAAACATATGTATCAATGGTGAACTTAAAAATTTTCTCAATATTTTTACATTTAATTGTTGAAAAAGAATTAAGAAAGATTATTTAAATTATAAAAATCTCAAGATTAGATGAAATATACACATGTTGAGGATTTCTATAATAATATTTTGAATTATTTACCATAATTAATTCTTTTAAATTACCAGTTACTACTTTCCATCACTTATACTTTTTAGATATATATATATATATATATATATATATATATATATATATATATATAAGGAGGTTCTAACAGTGTGTGTACAAGTTATATGTAAGAAATAAGCCTGATTTTTTTTAATATATAAAATGTAACATTAATAAATAAGTCTAAGCAAATCATGAAAAGGAAATTCCAAATATGTATTCGCTGAATATTATTCTTGGTATTCATTTAAATGGAGATTTTTATTTATATTTAGTGAAACAAAGCAAATTAATTCTGAATTGATTTTGAATATTTTATGATGATTTTCGATATGAGATTAACCGGTATAATTGTAAGTATTTTAATGGATCTCGTTTGGAAATACTAACAAATCCTCATTCATATTTAATTAGCTAATATTTGTATTAAACCTAACAGTGTTTCACATGAACTAGTTTGATAACAAGTTCTGAATATAGTGTAATTTTGTTATAAAACTTATTGAAAAAATTCCATCTTTAAAGTGACTAAATACGATAGTTCAAATGAAAAAAAAAAGATAAAATAATATTTTTTTTTGCATCATCGTTAACTATTATGGTAAAAATACTTACAATTGATTACTTTCTTCTTTTAAGTCTTTAATAAAACTTTTTTTGAACTTATAAATTAGATTAACTCTCAAAAATTATGCATCGATGAAAATACGCATTTTATTTAGAACAAAATACGCTCTTCTACTTTTAATTCATAAGAGTGAATTAAATCTCCTCTTATCCTCGAATATTAGTTATTGTTTCTCTTACGTGTCGTAAAGAGGGGAGTTGCAAGCGAGGAACCTCTTAAGTGTCACAAGCAGCACTTGATCATGGTTCGAAAATACGAATTCTGTTGTCATTAACTCATAAAATAAATGTAGAGCGATGCAAATTCAACGCGCGTGAACTCAATTAATGTCTCAAAAGAGTTACCCCTGATTTGTGATTTAACTCATTATAGAACAAAATGTTTAGAAAGTGAGGAAATTAAAACTAATCCCAATTTTAGACCTGCATCGTATTCAAACGCATTCTGTTCTGCCTCAGCCTTAAACAATTAAGGGAGAGAAAAGTCCTTATATAAAAAAAATTGATGAAATTTCCTTAACAATTTAGTACACATAAATTTTGTCTTATCTTAGGTAAAATATTCAACCGATAACCGTTTTTAACTCACATGCATAGATAAAATAATGTATACAAATTTTTTATAAGAGGTTACATTACTTTTTTTTAATCTTAAGCCTAAACTTAATTCAATTTAAAGATATAAATTCCATTCTACGAAATTAAATGCAATTGGATTTTTAAAAATAAGAAATGTAGATAAAAAAATTAAATGTACGATTTTGCTTCACAGATTCATTAATACTGAAGGATGGAAACACGTGACTGACTAATATTTATGTATGATTTAGTTGTTTTAAAGTAGAAAATTCAACCAGCTGTTAATAAACATTTAATTTGTGATAGCTAGTGTGTTAGTTAAACTCTGTAATATGAAAATATATATTATAATAACATAATCATAATATTCATTTATGTGTGCGTATTAAAAAAAAAACAAAATTACTTTAAATACTTCTCTTTACTTCCATTCACCTATATATTTATCCTTACATCGTTTACTTTCAAAAACATTTTGTTTATTAAATCCATTTTAGAGCAAACAAAGTAATTTGATTCTATAAATAAACCTAATAAAAGGCGAAATCACTTTAGATTAAGTTATTGTAATAACTTTCGTAGAGAGTTTCTAAACAAAGAAATATATTTCTATAAATAATTTTAATAAAGGGTAAAATAAGTTTAGTGAGAGATAGAGATTGATTTACTGTAATATGTAGGTGTTTCTCTTTGATGTTGTTTTAACAAATATAGAAATTCTAGTAATTACATCTCAGTTTTCCGTTGATTACAGCCAACGCATAAAATTTATTCAGTGAAGTGAAGCTATTCTGGAGTTTTATTGAGAAGGTATTATTAAGTAAGTGATCAAATACAACGAAGTCCAACTGGTTTCATGGCATTTTATTTCTGGAGCATTGCTTTCATATTTTCAGATAGAAAATCAATAACTATTTGTAATATGAACACTACGCATATGAACAATGTCCCACATTACTTTTGTGTTCATTCCTACGCTCTCATTCTGTTAATTTTTTTCTCCAGTTCTTTTAAAACCTCCACAACATAGAAGTAGAAACATTCACGATAATACCAATTACCACAAAATAGCAATGAAATAGACAAAAATTAAGAAATACCAGACTAAATAACGTGGGTACAACTTCATCTATAAAAATAAATGATAAAATTTGTCAATAAAATATCTCCAATTCTAATTACCTTCTGAACGTATACAACGCATCTGTGAACTGCTTTTGGAATGAGGTTCTATTGTTGTATTGATAACTTTCATGTGTTATTGGAAATCCATTAATTTCCAACTCTATCGCCAGCCAGCGGTGTGATTATATTATCACCCGACATACAACAAAGTATTCGCGCAGACAAGCTTTTGATTCACCAGTACATGATTAAAAGCTTGTAATCACTTTGGTTGTTGTTTTTATTTTTAGACCCGTGTCTGCGTTAACAAAATATGACCAATTCGTTTCAAATTAGGGTTTGGTTTTATTTTCGTAAACTTGGCTGGAGATCGTAAATGCCTGAATGAACCCCCAATAAGAGATTTAATAAAGGACTATTGATTATAAAAAGCTCCAGTAAAGGTAATTTATTTCGCGTTTGCTCCATTGCGTTCAAATTTTATTCATCTATTTATTGCAAAGTAAGGATTATTTTTCTTTTATCTTTAACGAAAAATTTATTTTTATATTTTATTATTAGGTTCAGAAATGTCTAAAAAACACACTTTACAACATTTTAACAAAGTATGAAAATTTACTCTTCATCGTAATTCAAATCAAACGTAAGCAGTATAAAGCAGTTTTTTTTTTTAAAAAAAAAAAATGCATTCTTTAAATTATTGAATTATTTTAAGGCTATTTTTCCCCATTTAATTTTGTGTTAAAAATAGTCCTCTTAGTAACTTTTGAATCTTGCTGCAACGTTATTAAACAGAAATAGCTGCGTAGCTTCATATTATCTAATTAATATATAATATAGCGTAAGCTCTTTATCTTTGCAACTTATATATTTTTTTCTTAGCTTATAATTATCTTAGCTTAATGATTCTTTTTTAACTTATAAATCCTTTCTCATTATCAGTTAAATCTTTATTTCCCTCTACACAGTTGCTGTGCAGCTTTCACAATGTTGATTCATGATGGACATGAAACAGCTTACGAGTCCATGTGTAATCGGTCCTTCTCTTCCAGCAACGTTGTTTTCATATCCTGGATGTCTTTAGGAGGAGAAAACAAGTTACAGTTGCCCTCCCAAAAACATCCAAATTATGTCCAATAGGTAAAGGTCAGGAGTTTTGGGGCTGACTAATCCACCTGGAAAATATCCATAATCGGTTGTCATCCATAAAAGTTGAATAAAGAAATCAAAAAGCCAAACATGTATTTCCATCTCATCTCCATCCATTAAAGCAGTCATAAAGCCTCTGTCAAAAACATGGCAGTTTGAGTGTGGTGATTAATTTTGAGTCTTCAGTGTTGACTCGAATGGACGATATCATGTGATCCTATTGCGCTAAATATTTAATATGTAGGGACTTGACTTCTTAGCAGATATTTCTTATTCATGTTGTTGCTCATGAAAAGCACTTATTCTCGACATGTTCATGCCTTTGAAAAGTATTTATTAACTTTTAGTGTTTATATTCCGATTAATTACTTCAATCTAAAAATTTTATTATTTATTAAACTTATGTTTTATTACTTATTTTAATAATTGCTAATTTTATAATAAAATATTGGAAATGTATCCACTTATTCTCTCGAACAAAATTATGTGTCTGGTAGAATTTGCTTTTTTCATTGAGTGCTCGTCAAACATGATGTCTGCCTAGATCATCATACTGCTCTCTTTCTTGGATGTTAAAAGACATATAGACGCCCTTGAGTTAGAGGTGCATCGAGAACCTGATTAGAGAGGCCAAATCTAGACATATCAGTTAATAGATCGGTCTCCCATTGTTCTCTGCTTTAATTTCGATGTTCTCTGTATATTACTAAACAGGCTCTACAGTGCGCAGAAGTGAGTGGGATACAAACATCAAGTCTTGGAAAAGAGACCTCTCGCGTGTAACCTTCTTGAAACAGTAACCCTTGAAACTTCTGTTCCTGTAATCGCATGAAATTCACGAGACAGCTGGCAACTTATTGCATTCCTGTTATGCCTAGCTGTAATGAACAAATATCTATTCTTATTGGTTATCGTGTCTCTCTAATGACCAAGCCTTCTCTCTACATATCCGGTCGCATAAAACCGGCTCCATAAGATTCAACACTGAGCGTTACATTAAAGTCTAGTAATTTTGCTCTTGAGACTATTCTGTATCAAGTCTCCCTGCGATCCGCCACCTATTCCTTTATCCAAACGTTGGATGCTACTCATTTTGACTGTTTGCTTTTGAATTTTTCAGAATGTAGCAAAAAAAAATTACGAAACTCGCCGAGATATGTGAGAATACAAAATGCCGCAATAAGCACGTGCGCTTTCAAAACATTTCATTTCAATACTCTTCCCACACTGCACAAATTTGCAAAAGTTACTTTTATACTGCTTTCCGCACTTTTCAAGAAATTCGACTAAATATGCAAATTCTCTTCGTTTTGAACATCAGTATAGTAGCTGACACTGAATTTAATTTGAGATTCGTTGTGTCTGGGATTATATTTAGACATTAGTAAAATTTTAGATGCAACTCGCTTCTTATTTACCCCTTTCTTATATCTACTCGTCTTATTTTTCCTTCGGGTAGAAAGCTTATTTTTGTTGGATTTCTTAAACTGAGAATTTGAAATTAAGCCAGTTTGAATTTAAAAAAAAAACTATTTAGTTATTACTGATGTTTGAATTATGTTATTCCATCCCTAGACACTAGGATGTTAGTTGAAAATATATCACGGGAAAATCAGTTCCTTATTATTTCATATTACAATTTTTAATGAGATCATATCTGAAACTCTCGATTCAACTCCACCACGGATCTTTCGTGATGTTTTCAGTAATCTTTTACTCCATTTTTTTTTTCAAATGTTCTTTCTTTTACTTCAAACCTAGAAATATAGAATTATAACCGTAAATCATAATATATGTATGTATGTATATATCACTGCTACACGAAGCTTAATATTTCAAATAAAGTTAATAATAAAAGATAATACAGGATAGGCAATAAATAGAGAAAATATTTTTATTTGGAGATTTTTAAAGAAAAAAACCTATTTATAAAATGATAAATCGGAAAGGACTTTAATATTAAATTGATAATTATGTGTAATAACGATAATAAAAATGCAGAATATTAGTGTATTAGATTCATGAGTAAATCTTTTGATAAAATAAATATTAACAATATTCTTAACAAGCATAAAATCTTAATACCTATTGCTAATAAAAAAAGCTTTTAAATTTAATAAGAATATGGAGTATATGTTATATAAATATAATAATTGTAAAGATTTGCCAAGTTATAATGAATATAATTGTGTGTGTAAGGACTATAAAGATTTTATTAGTGAGGAATACCAGTTGTAATTACAGGTAATTTAAATATTGTTAAGGATAAAAATCTTAGAGAAATTACGAATAAAAGTACAAGTTTCAGAATTATTACTTCAAATAACAATAATTATATTTAAGAAAACATTAATGAAGATATTGATAATTTTTAACAAGTTTAGTATTAAGTATAATTTACCTATTGAAGCTTTTAAAAATTATGATTTTTATAATAACGAAGAATTGAAATATTTGAACTTCAAGATAAATGAAAGCACTAAAATTAGACATTTTAAAGTTCTATTAAAAATCTCAAGATGAATCCTTTATTTGTTATATTGATAAAATATTAGGGAAATATGTGAGATCATTTGTAAGAAACTTTATTTTGATTTGACTTATAAACATTCAATTAATAACAATGCCTTTATAAATGTTACTAATGGTGACAGAGAAATAGTCATTAAAATTTATGCTTTGTTTTTAGAAGAAAAAAAATAGGTTATAATTTGAGCATGATAAAATTTCCTCCCATATTTTTAACTCCTAAATTTCATAAAGTTCCTATTAAATTTAGAACTGTAACTATTGGTTCGAATACTTACAAAACCATTAAAAGAAAAATCTTACAAAAGATTTTATAAAATATTATTGATAGTTTTGATAAGTCTGCTATTGTTAAAAATATTTATGGTATTATCAAATGTATAAAAGATGAAGGAATTCACTGTATTTATAATCATGACTTGAAGATTTGCTTAATTCCATAGATTTAAATTATTTAATTAAGGTTATTTTGGCTAATTATAAAGAATTAAAAATTAATAGATCTATATCTTAGGAAAAATTTTAATTTCTTATTAATATTGTACTAAAAGAAAACTATATTAGTTAAAACGGCAAAAACTACAAACAAATAAAAGCAATATCTCAAGAGGGTCCAGTTAGTGATAGTTTAGATAATGTTTATTTCATCTCTTTAAATATAAATTAAAAGATAACGATAATTTAAAATTATTTAAGTATCTTGATGATCTTACAGTTTAATGAATTAACTTTATTGCAGATATTCCATATCTATCCTTATATTCATCATAGTTAAGTCTGATTAAATTAATATAAATTCTTATGAAACAGATTTCTTAGATGTTAATTTAAAACTGGTTTATAACAGGATTATTAGTAATACTTATAACAAGAGAAATAATTATAGTTTCCATAATATTAAAATGCATTTTCAATAGTTTATTAATTTGAAACATTTTTATAAATGTATTATGTAACTATTTACTTAGAAGTATCAAATTAATAATTTAACCCAAAAATTTTCAAAATAATTTAAATAATTTTTTTATCCGTCCAAAGGCAAATTATACAATTAATCTTTAAAAAAGAAATTAAAAATGTAAAAATTGTAAAATTGTCTAAAAAGTTTTCTTAGGTTGATTCTTTGGTTTATTCAATATATATACACACACACATGTATATATATATATATATATATATATATATATATATATATATATATATATATATATATATATATATATATATATATATATATATATATATATATATATATATATATATATATATATATATATATATATATATATATATATATATATATATATATATATATATATATATATATATATATATATATATATATATATATAT
>BMAW01077577.1:17549-50568 GCA_019974015.1 Nephila pilipes
AATATATATATATATATATAACTATATATATATATATATATATATTCCGATGACTATTCCTTAGTTATCGCAAAAATATTTATTTTGTTTCACACTTCTTTTTTCTCATTACATTGTTAAAATTACAATGTTGCGATCTGGTTAATTATAAATATTTATTAAAAATTTTCTTAAATGAGCTACTGAAATTTTTAAGACTCGAATAAATTTATAAGATGTAAATGTTAGAAACACAATATAACTCTTGCAAATGTAACAAAGTATCCATACTTTTTCTCGAGAAAGCAATTCAAAATTTGTTTAAAGAATTATTTATTTTTATGTTGAATTCTTTTTCTTACCCTTTATATCTGTGCATAAAAATTTGATCAACACAAAGAGATTTTGGAATTTGCTATGATGAAAGTATTATAAACACTCCACAGTCACGATCGGACTTCTCTATAAGAATTGGCTTCGTGCCATTGCTACCAAGAAAACCAAAAAAATCTTTAACTATCATTATCTGAGAGTCTGGATGTGTCCTGGAAACTCTCCAGACAAAAATCCCATAGAAACCCTTTGAACCATTTTCAAGAGACTTTTGAATTCTTATTCCGAAAGGCAAAAGACCTTCAAGAATTCATTCACTGATTCATAACAATGAAATCATATATCTACTAAATGTGAATACAAATTTCTGTTTCTCCGATTGACAAACGTGTTTGATTCTATTGACAAACCAAATATTTTATAATACAGGTTTTGTAATATTTGGCACAGATAATTCTTGTAATATTTTATTAAATAAAAATAATTTGTTTTTCATATATCTATCATTTAATTATTAAAAACTTCTCACAGACTTTCTTCAGTACATCCGAATAAGAATGCAATTAGATATAAGTTTCTTTGATGTATTGTATAATATGATATATTTCTTTGTTGTATAGTATAATAGTGATATATAACTTGACAGGTTACAAAAACTTAGTTCTCCTGAATTAAAATATATAGTGGAACGAACAAAGAAAACAAGTAAATTTATAGATGATGGGATTATTTTTGTGCAAAAACGATACATTAGCAACATATAGAAGAAAACAGATTTTAGTGAAATGGGAATTAATTGAATCCGAATTCCAGATGGAGCTGGTGCATTGTTTTAGAAAAACTTCAGTTAGCTTGACAATTTACAAAAGATTTGGCACACTTAAATATTAATTATTCATTATTATGCTCCAATATTTAAATAAAAAGAAAGAATATTAAAATTTTAGCTATGATTCAGACTAGAAGATATACAGAAATATTTTCAGTTTAGATGAACACAGCAAAAAGAAGTTATTTCACTAGAATCATATTGGTAAATCTATTGAATGGTTAGAATCATGCTTACCATTTAAAGAGTAGATGCTATTCTCCATAAATTAATAGCCATTTATAATATTTGATAACATTCTTTGAAAATGAAGCAATCTTAAATATTGTGAATATGATAAAATTAAATACTCATTTTACTGAGACTTCTGAAACAAATATTCTGTCCAAATTTACTAAAACATATCACAAAATTATACATCTGTGTGTAAATTTTTATACATTATTCGAATATTTGAGGTTCAATAGTTGAAAAATAATGCATAAGTTATGTTTATATTATAAAGTAAAAGTTTAGTGGATTAAATAGATGTGCTACAGAAATGTCATTTAACTAAATAGTATCAATAATGTGCTACAGAAATGTGATTTAACTAAATGGTGTCAATAAACGAGTACCTATAACTCGTACTTAAGATGATTAAAAAATATTTATTAAATGACATTACATCAAATTACTATATTTAGCATATATAGCTAATATATGCATAAATGCAAATTGTATTTTAATAGATACAGAGAAAATTTGAAAAGAAATAATTTTTGAAAGTGCCCTCTATTAATGAATGATTTATCATAATTTAAGGTGTAAGGAAATAGAGCGAAAAATCAACTAAAGCTGCAAGAAGAAAATCAGCAGAATTCGTTAATTTTTATCATTTTATTAAATTAGTAGGAACTAAAATGAAACATTTTAAAAGGTAATCGATATTACTTAAACCAGATAAGGTATTAAGTACATGAAAAACTTTACGTGTTATAATTTTAGTAAAGTGATATGATAAGTAATCACAGAAACCAAACGAACAGTTTAAAAGGATACATTCAATTTCTTTAATCTTAAGTGGTAATTTTGAATCATGATAGAATTTTTTTTTCAAACGTAGTTGATATTTGACAAAAATAAATTACTAAAAACACTGATTGGGGTTTTAAGTCTAAGAAAAGTATTAACAAATTATTAACGATAGAAATACTTATACTCTTATTTTTATTTTATGCCCACGTAGAATTTTTATATTACAATAAAAAAAATCACAGTAAACACTATATATAAACCTTATAAATGTAATTTTCATTTTTCTTTCAAAATAATTCAATCCTTGATTATAAAATTGAAAATGTTTATGTAAATCAAACTACTATGACTGTAATGTCTTTTCATTCCATACCCACCATACACACTCCAGTTACATTAGATTCAACCAATAGTTCAAATTATTTTGAGAAGTGTATTTAATTCTTATCTTTAAAATCTTGGAAAAAAGTAAAAACTGAAATAAAAGCAAGTTATATAAAACAAAACGGGGGGGGAGGGGATAACGAAGTGTTAGTTACTTTTAAAAGGACATGAGAAAATTGAGTAATATTGATAATTTATTTTTAAATAAATTCTCAATGACTACCATTTGTACAAGATCTTATTTAATTACAAACATGCATTTAATCTCGTGTAATAATAAAGAAGGTACCTTAAATTACTTAAGAAATACTTATAAGATTTTATATAATTCTCTAGATTTTATTGAAAGGCGTATTAAATTTGCTTTTCGATGCCCCAGATAAAATTTTCACGTCCCCATTTTAACTCATAAAGTTCTTTTCACCTAATGGCAAAGAATGCAATATAAAATCAAAACACATTTCTAGGCATAAAAAAACTCAACATCATCAATCATATTCTAATTTTACTAATTTGTAGAGGGCAGCCATTTTTAACGTATTACTAATTTCTGTTAGAATTGATCAGTTTTCTAACAAGAAGCGCATATTTCTGATTTCATGACTTTTGTTTTCCGGCTCTTGGCCTTTTAATTTTACAGACTAAAGAAACAATATATTTATTAAAAACTGATAAAATTTAAATATAATGTACGATAAACAAGAATGGAGAAATAACCATTCGAACTTATATTAATTCTAGAATATTTCTCCATTTGTAAAAGTGGTTCGCGTTTAAAACTTTTCGTTTTAACGTGTTAGTCGAAGACAGCCATATAAAGAACTTATTAAGAATGTACTAAAATTCCCCTCATTACCTAAAACGTTCATGAAGCCATCAAGCAATATTTCACCCTTGTCCTAAGACCCCTTTTGACTCTCTTCACTTCTGATTGAAGGAACAATGATGGACATCGAAGAGAAGGGGGAAGGAAGAAACTCGGGCAAGGATGGAGAAAATAAGAAAAAGAGGATGCTTTAACAAGAACGCGCAATAGAAAGACGACATCCTAATAGCTCGGGAAGTGCCTCTACCCACCGACAGCATGCTCCTATGGCTTTCACCCAACTCTCACGTCATTCCTATTGTGTGAATACCTCACCCTCTCTGCCCCGAAGCGGGTGGCAAAGAACTCTACAATGAGTAAAAGAGGGGGAAGAGGGAATCCACGGTGGAATAGTGAAGAAGATAGAAAGTGGTGGTGTTCCGTTGACTTTTTTCGAGCGAATGATGCTTTCAACTACATTTTATTTTCGAGATTTTTCCGACGATTTGTGCTTACTATTGAATATTTCTGTATAAAAAAAAGCGATGGTTGGAAACTATTTTGGAGTTGATGTGGTCGAAATCCATTCTAGAAAGTATTATAGAAAGAATTGGTATGTTATTATGAGCAAAATGAAGTTTGGTGGTTATAAAATATGAAAGTTAGACATTGAAAAAAAGAGCTAGCATTTTGTTGTTTTAGTATTTGACTTTTTTTTTTTCAAGAAATGAAAAAATAGCCGATTCTCTTTGGAAAAAATTTGTGCAGAAGATTTTCCATGCAACGTAAATTAATCAGCTGAAGCAATTGATTATTATAATAAAAACAATTGTACCTTTTACAGATCATTTATATCAATTATATTTAAAAAGTTATTCAATAAAACACATTTTCTGCTAGTATTTTGGACGAAAACAATAGCTACAAAAAAGCATTTCGAATCAAATCATGAAGCGTCTGGAGGAAGTTTGGAGGATTTTAAGTTGCTGTTTTTTTGTTAGAAAACACAATGTACTTCAATTCAGTATTTTACTTATTTTAAAGATAGCTCAGTTACTTTGAAGTACTCACGCAAACAAATTTTAAATAAAAGATTAAATCATAACTAATACTTCCTATACTTTATCCACAGTACTTACACATTAATTTAAAAGAAGTTTAAGTGTAAGTCATAAGTATATAATATTTATTTTTTTTAAAAAAAAAAATCAAAATGCATTCTTGTAATCGTAATAAATCTTTTTGCGTTTCAGAATTTCAAATTTAAATATTTAATAACTCAAATGTATTGTTTTAAGTGTGTCCCACCCTGACTTGATACATCGTAAGCCAAAAGCTTAGATAATATGGTTTTTTACCGATGAAATTTTAGATTAAGCATTCGCAGCAATGGAAATGCAAAATGATGCTTAGAACAGTTAAATACATAGTCACTTCGAATAAAAAAAATTTGAATCCCTTTACTACTTAATATGAAAAGAAAAATATTAAGAAATGCGTTCTCAAAAACTCAGAAATGTACTCCTCTTTTTGTATAACAAATCAGTAACACGTAAATTTCGTAAGTGATATCATAAACAGGAAGCATAAAAGTCAATGTAATATATCAGCGTTTAAATTCAAAACACCGTAAGCTAGATAAATTACCTCTGTCTAGGCTACAGAATTATGAAAATTAAAATCGGAAGGAAAGTCTATTTTTGTTACCGCATGAATGCTAAATAGGTAGAAATATATTATTTATCGAATAATATTAAGAGGAGAAAAATATGAAGCAAGCTATCAACTAATGAAAGACTACAAATAACTAATAGAAAGAACGGCAGAAGAATTCATAGACTGGTGGTTTCACAAAAAATTGCTGTAAACAAACAGGTGCAACAGGTTTTCATGTTTCAAAAAATACAACTCATATAAAAATAAAAGAATGTAAAACATTAGTTTGTTGGAAACTGCAAAAGAATGTAGATTTAAATTCGCGTCACGTATTTCAAAGATAGGAGTGGTCTCACATTCATCTATTCTATAGAGACAAATGATATTAGATCATCTTCAGTGACAAAAAGAAATTGATTCTTGACGGTCCCGATAACTGAGTTAATATTGGCATGATCTTCAAAAGAAACTACGTCATTTTTTCAGGCAACAGCAGAGCAGTGGCTGAGTCATGGTTTGGGCTCATTTATCTTCAAAGGAGAGGAGTTATTTACAGCTTCTCAAAATTCCACAAATATCTGATAACTATATATGCACATTAAAGAGATGTTTTGTTTCCCTTTTCTGAAATACTAGCCATCCCACAGGGGCAATTTCAGCAGGACAATGTCTCCATTCAAATGTCCAACTCAATAAACAACGGTTTCACTCCCGCAGCGTCTCTGTTTT
Organism: Nephila pilipes; assembly: GCA_019974015.1. Taxonomy (NCBI): domain Eukaryota; kingdom Metazoa; phylum Arthropoda; class Arachnida; order Araneae; family Nephilidae; genus Nephila; species Nephila pilipes. Next base: position 23,282 of record BMAW01077577.1, read on the forward strand.
GGATTTATCAGCCTGCAGTCCAGAGCTTAATCCATTGGAGAACATCTGATAATACTTGTCCGTCAATTGTATGCTAATTTTTAGCAGTTCTACACCATAATCTTGACCAAGCAAAAGTCATATAACACAAAAATTTACGAGGGTCGTTCAATAAGTAATTAGAAAATCTAGGAGATGGCGTTCGTAGCATCGAAAATTGTTTGTTTTCAGTGAGTATCATGACTCACTAGACAGCTGTCCAAGTCTCAGTTGCTCATGTTGTGATCACGACGCCTTTCACAGCTCAAAAATTCTTCATCGTATCTTTTCCGGCCGATGAGATCATTCTCGCCTTCTTTGGAGAAGATTCACAGGAAGCAACCCATTGTTTGATTGTTGCTTGGTTTCCAGTATATAACGATGAATCCATTTATCTTCAACGGTGACTATTAGATGGAAAATGACGTCGATAACTCAACACGGCAACAATCAAGTTTTGATTTCGCAGCAAATGACTACCGAATCAAAACTAACGTATGAATCAATGTCAAGTATTTTTCGGCTCCGTTTAACAAATGTCAGCACCCAATGGTAACAATAATTTACCTTAATGATGCCGTCTGTCTATAAATACAAGTACTTTTTGAACCGTCTTCGTAATTATTTCACTAGAAGAGCGTATTGTTGAGGTCATTATAAGAAATGCTTGGGCTATTTCATACTAAACTGTCCTTATTTTCTTTAAATTCTGGATTTATCCAAATTTTTAGGACAATATTTTTTCCTTTTTTTATAATTTACAAAATAATGTTTTCGATAAACTGTGATTACTTACTGTTACAAACAAATAATTTGTGTGAAATAAAGGTATATTTGGTTTTGTAAAAATGTCTCTAATTTTCAAGCCGATTTTCAACTTCTTAAGTACATTTTTGAAACTTTTGGCATGCATAGTAGAATTAAATTTCTTTTTTAGTCCCCTATATGAAGAACGTTTGATATTGAAAGATTTCATAATATTTTACAAGAACATATGAAAAAAATTACTAACGCATTATTTTGGACAACACAAATAAAATTTTTAATTGAAAAATCGGTGCATAATAAAAATTAACAAATATTCGCAATCTGTCAGTACTTCATTAAAAATTCACTTCCAAAGGTATTTTTAAAATGATAGAGTGCTTAATTTCATTTGAATTGCTTCATCACACAGATGATACTAATTAATATTTGTATTATTGGTTTATACAAAAATAGAAAGTATACTACATATTGGTAGTTATTGCTAAAAATTCCCTTTGAATCGTTTACTTTGTCTATTTTTTTAATAGTGAAGTATTTGAAAATATATTTCTTATGAGACTGTCTAACAGAAAATTATGTTACCTATAAAGGTCTTCGAAATAGATTCACTCATTTAACAACAACAAGATGGTTGACCGCTCTCTATTTAGTACCCCCTTATAAAATAAATAAATTATATTTATGATTAACAGTATTTCTTTGAGAAAAAGTTGCTGAATATTTTAAGCTTTTGCTTTAATTGAACCATTCACAAACAAAATTTAATGGATAAACTTTCTACAAATATGATTCCTTTTATTTGTAAATTAATGTATAGCAGATTTCACACGATAATACACGTGTGAAATCTGTTATTCATTAAGTCCATAATAATTATTGGAACTTATATCAATGGTAGCAAAAAAGATCAAATTAAAAACTTCTCCATAAAGGAAAATTTAAAAAAAAAAAAAAAAAATGATTGTGTGCTGAGCAGATTTTTCAATTACATTATTTTTGATAATTTATTATCATAATGACTTTAGCTTAAAGTTAGGTCTATAACTGAACTGTAAGCTCTTTAAATACCCTTAATTTTCACTAAACAAGATATAATCTAAATGTCAATATTAAGTTTACTCTAATTGATCTTTCAATCTTTCTTCTGTAAATTACAAAACAAATAATGTTAGAAGTGTTTAATTTTTTATGTGCAGATTTTTCAATTAACGATCAGCACAAGATATAGTGTGTCATATTATAGCTCATATGTCAAATTAATTATCGATATTAATCGCATGTTGAAGGAGAAAATGAACTATTTTTAATAATTTATTTCTTTTTATATTTAAATCACTCCAAAACATCTTAACAGTCATACAGCTTATTAAATTATTGAAAATGAATTCTATTTTTCCTTAAATTTGCATTTGTTGAGGAGCCAAGCTAGTAGTTTATGTTATAGAGAATATTAATGTTTATACACAATTTTTCAATAATCATACGCATTAATAATAAGTTAATTTAAGAGTCTTAATTTATTATAATTACAACGATTATTTCATTCAGGTTAGTCAGTACTTTAAGAGATATATTTCAATGCAAAAATTTCGCAGTTAACATTTTTGTATATTTTTGTATCTACCAAAATACTCACAAATAAAACAAAAGTAAGAAAATACAAATAGAAGCATAAAAACTACTGAAATAATTTTTAGAATGAAGAAAAACTGTGCAGTGTAATTTTCAAGTTAATTCTAATTATGCTTTACATTAGCAATTTCATAATTTTTGTCCACATTTATCATATATTTTCATACAAATGTAGCATTTGGATGTTAGGTGGAGCAAAAAAAATTAATAGTTTTATTATTATTATTATTATTATTATTATATATATATATATATATATATATATATATATATATATATATATATATACATTTCTCCTTTTTAGTCAGGTACGATTAATACCCTGAAAAAGTTATGAATTATTAAAAATACGTACTGAAGCTGTAATAAATTGCAATTACTTCTAATAAAAATAAATAGTTATTGTTTTAAAATGGCGTTTTAATTTTAATTTAATTGAAAAGCATTTAATAATTATTTTTCAAATTTATAAACTTTAAAACGGTTTTTCTCAGTTGTTTGTGTTTCTTTCAATAAATCAACGCCTTTCAAATGCTACTCCTTCCACAAATATTTACCAATCACTTCCATTTCTTTTCTGAGTATTTTACATAATACATGCAACAAAATTAGGGAACCATTTTTCAATAAAATAAATTATTTTCTTTAGTAAATAATAAATATAGGGGATATCTTCGTTTATGTTGAATTTTAACATATATGTCTTTTTTTATTTCCCTTCCCCCAAACTAAATAAATTATTGTAAAATAGACCAAAAATTTTTATAAATATCCTTGAGAATATTACAAAAATCTTCGTGTTAAGCTATTAATAATTGAAAGAAAAGTAAGGTCTTAAATTTTTTTCATTCTTTTTTAATTTATATTTTTAAAAATTGTACAGCATTATATCTAAATTTTCATGTGCAATCATTTTTTTTAAATCGAAACACTATATCACATATTGAAACATTATTTTTAAATGGTTAAATAGAAAAATTTTTCAAATGGTAATGAGTCATTTTAATAGTATGTGATTTTTGTACGCGACTTTTTCTATGATAATATTTATACCAACTAAGCTTCTTAGAAAGTAAGTCATTTCTAAAAAAAATTTTACTCAGCATTAATTTTAACTTTATATGCTTTATATTATATTGCTTTAACAAAAAAAAATATATAAATAAAAGTATTGTTATCTCTTTATTTCTTTTAAAAATTATGTAATTTAAAGATTCGAGTATATTCAACAAAAATGTTTAGTATCTGAACTTACAATGGAAACTTCGATTTATATCAGCATGAAAAAATTATTTCATTTGCATCTTAAAACATTTCTCCGTTTTGTGTCATTAACCTAGATTACAATAAGTGAGTACTAATAAGTGTTAATGAATTAGATAAATTTAGTTCTGTTAAAACATATAATATTACAATATACTGTAATAATATTACTAAGTATTCTCACTCAAACAATATATGTTTTACTTTAATAAGAAAAACGATGTATTCGTTACATTTCCGTATAAATAGAATGCATATTTTAAATGTCAATTTAATTCTATAAAAATCCATCCATCATTCTTATATTGAATAAAAATCAATTCCCATTGGTAAAAAACAGTCATATTTCTTAATGAAAATAAATTTTCCATAAATTATTTCTTTACGTATTAAATATAAGAGGGGGAAATAAATGTTGTTTACTATGAGATAAATACTAATCATACTAATCGAAGATGAAAAATATATCTTTCAAAATTATAAGCATTTATATCATTATATTAGTCCCATTAAGCTACACCATGTCACGCAGACGTCAACAACTTCAAGCAGACGTCACTAGTACGTTTTGTCAAAAGCGTAATAGGACTTTATGATGCTAGTTCAGCTTGTGAAAAACGAAGCATTTAAGTAAAAACCGGAATAGATGGAGATTTTCTGATAATCTAATGCCTAACACTTTGAAATAAAGTAGAATTAAATGCTTGCTATTTTTAGCTTATAGAGAAAAGTAAATCTGTCCTGTTTTTAAATCGATTGATCTCGGTTATAATAATTTTAATTATATCTATTTATCATTCTTTTTTTTACAAAGATTACGAATTATTACATTTATTTACCTTACATTGTGCGAAAAAGTTTTCATGTTATGTGTTTCTGTGTTATGAATAAATTTATTTATGAAGGAAAACTTAATTAATTAGCAAACATAATTTTTATCTAACTTAGATAAAAACTAAATGAAATAAATGAATCTACTTTATAGTAAATATTTGCACCTTCAAGAGAGTAAACATTAAAAAAAATACGAAAATAAAATAATCGTAAAAACAAAACAAGAATTTCTACACATATTTTCACATACAGAGAAAAATTTCATCAGAAATTTTTTTTTAAAAAAAAGTGTTACTTTGCATAGAGATTATTAATATGAAATATAAAAATATTTCACAGAGACAGATTTAAAGAGTTACAGATTGCCAAATAGATATCAAAACTTAAGTTTGTGTTTCATTCGAAGACTTCGATAAATATAAGAGCATTCATATACATTCTTTATACATTTCAGATTCATAGAGCGACATTTATTATTTTTTAGAAGAAAGAATTTTATTGATTTTTTTTAAATTAAGAGTTATTGTTCACGAATACCTTTCAAAACATATTAATAATATTTATGGCAATAAAAAGTAAAATGGGTGTACTCGTATTACAAATCCTACCAAAGAATCCAAATCCGAATTTGAAGATTGACACCTAATTATTCTTTACGGCAGAGTAGATAGCTTAGTGGTAATTGCTTAGATTGAGTATATTAATCTCACGGCCAGTGGGCAATATGTGTCCCACATCGAATGCGGGCTAGCCAATATAAAAGCATCTAACAAAATTTTTACAAAAATACCATAGCTTATTTTTAAGACTTCTAATATACATAATTATTGATAGTAAATAACAGCCTCCGTCTCAGTGAACTATTATTATAATTGTGTTGAATGGACGCACCATTTTTTCTCACCATAACCAGTGAATGTAATAAAATAGTACTTACTATGTCATTACTTTTCTACTTCCATACTTGGTGTGTTTAACATTATATCCCGCTTATAAAGAACTAGAACAATGGGTTCATTTAAGAAACGCTTATCAAGTTGTGAAGTTATTCTGCGTCTTGTATGTTTAATATTTAAGAAAATTATTGATTTTTATCAATTTTTTTTATCATTTTTTGTCAGTGATTACTCATTTTTTTAGGCTCTTGTATCCAGTGTTAGTACTGAAACCATGTGGTGGAAAAACTAAGAAATTTTTCTGACGAACATTCGATATCTCCAAGAAAAGTAGGAATTCAGTATTTTTACTATGACATAAATAATAAAATAATCTGCTTATTATGCAATACTATTAGTGTACCAAATTTACTTAACATAAAATGTCATTGTGAAAAGGATAAGCACTATGATAGAAATCACTTGATGTACTTCTAAGAAGTCAAAATAAGAAAATGTTGACTAGTTTTATTAAAGGACACATTGGATGCAACACGAGGGCAATTGCGAGGGACTTCGTAATTTTGAACCTCGGTCAAGTGACAAGGATGACACCTAAGCTTGCCCCACCCTTTCCTAATTACCACACCACGCCAAGGGGAGGACTTTGAGCCTCGATAGATTTAACGTGCATCAGCGCGGCTACACGGGTGGTCTTTATTGGCATCAAGGCTCGAACCCACTATACGACGAAACCTGTTGGCCGCGAGTCCATGCGTGACCATGACCACTCCACTAGGCTACCTCGGCCATCATAATAAAAAAAAAAAAAAAAAAACGAAAATAGTAACTACATATAGTGTGATCTGCATAACTTTTACTTGTTAGAAATCAGCCCATTGCTGTTAATGAGTTTGACAATCTTTGTTTAGACATCCGAACTGTTGTCAATGGTCATAAAAAAATTTCTTATGTTATATACAAAACTAAAGAAGAAAAACAATATTTGCTGCATTATTTCAGAAGAAGTAGCATTCTATAATTAGCATCTTTAATTTCTTACTAATGGTACCTTTTTTTCTTACTTCGAAGAGTCTTAAATTCAGTTTTTGATTTAGATTCTGTGTTTTATATCTATTTATAAGAAATATCAAAAAATATTTCACATCATTCGACTCATATTTGATATTTTAGCCCTAGACGTATCTAAACAGAAACAGGAGGAATTTAAAGAAAAACACTGTTGGAAACTTTGCTCTTTTAATATATTAATAATTACTTGAAAATATGAACCGAAGTTTTCTACAAATTTTATTAGATATTTATGTTAAAGAGGCATCTGTTTGTTTTATTCTTATGTTTCTTCCACTCGTTCTTATTTTTGCTCTAAAATCATAGTTTTAATAAATATACGATACATACTAATACTGGAATGCTGCACTTGGCAAGAAACCTCTTAAGATGTCCTTTCAGAATTCGGGTAGATTCTTCCGAATTCTTTCACGAAGTTCAGCAAGAACTTGAAGGTAGTAGTGTTGATTAATAGCTTGACCTTCAGGAACCCAGTGAAGGTACACAGTCCCATGAAAATAAAAAAAAAAAAAACAGTCATCATTGCTTTGAATTTTGATTTGCTCATTCGAGCTTTTTTGGCTCTCGATAAAGACAGGCTCTTCCAGTGGCGCTTTGTTTCAGGATCATAAGTAAAATATCCCGATTCGTCACACGATATTATCCTTTCCAAAAAGTTTGGGTCATTTTAAATGGCATTCAAAATGTCCAGATCACATGGTATAAGATGGAGGAATAATGAGGAATGTCCATGACGTCTAGCAGTCTAGTAGGGATTATTTTCGACAAATTTACGATTATGTGAAAGCTGATTCAACAGGTCTTATAAGCAAGTGATCGCATAAATTAAAGGGTTCTAAGAAATTTGATCAGAAAAGAGGAATGAGCTCTTTATTAGAGAAAGGGAAAAATTAGAAAATTAAATTATTTTTTCAGTGAAATTATTACAAATTTAAGTTGAATCATTACACACACAAACACACACACACACATAAGTTTCCACAGATATTCTGGGAATAAGAAGAAACTTTTTACTAAAAAGTTTTTAATGATTTTAAATGTTTACATTTTCTATAAGCGTTCTCTGAAATTTCGCCCTTGAAAAAGTAAATATAAGTCCTCGAAAATATTTTCATATTTAATCGTAGGTACAAATAGCTTCCTGATTTTTATAAGCAATAAGGTTATTTTAATCATGTGTGAATGAAAAAAAAATTTAATTCATGAAAAACGAAAATGAGCAAAAGATGATATTAAGTTGTGAAAAAAGCACAATGCTAAGAAGAAATTTTCATTAATCTACAAAAAAAAATCTATGGCTCGAGAATTCATATTTTGCTCGGGCTTATTAAATCGGAATTCTGATTCATGGATCGTGGTATCTAATAAAAGTTTTCATTTAAGTAACTTTAAAATATTTATGCATTATTTATATATTTACACTACTTCAGGAACATTATATTTCTGTATGTTCTCCCTTCATTAGAAACATTCTTTTAAAAAATTTAATCATCCTTTGATGTAAAATCCCCACTTTCCCCTTTGAAGAATAATTAGAGAAAGCAGCTAAATCGCAATTCATCACAGTGAAATAATTTTTATATATACCCTTTAATAGCTCTCTAAATTTGATTAATTTCCATAAAAAGAATGAAGTTTCTGTCAATAGAAATATAGTACTAAATAGCAACTCTGAGAGCACTAATTTGAAATGTTAAAAGCTGCTAATCTACATAAATTCTGATATCACTTTTTCTCTTTAGATTTTATTTGATATTAAACAGAATGGGAAACTTCTTACCAAGTATATATCTACAATTTATTCATTTCCTTATTTTTTTTAAGCGAAGAAAAGTTCTGACTTTTTAATTACTCCAGAAATAACTTGCGTTTGTAATTTATTCCTACTGCAGCTTATCATCAATTGACATGTCAAAACCAACATTTAATTTTTTTCCTCGCCTACCTTAACGAGTATTCGAAGCATTAACACAAACCGCAGCAATTAAACTTCGATGCAATAAAATCGAAACACAAAAAATACCCGACATTTGACAGTTAAATTTATTGGATACTATTGGACTTAATAATCGAGATTAGAAATCTCCACCCGTTCGGGTATCCCAAACGGTTTCAGTAATTATTTACAATTTATCATCTTAATGTGCCAATAAACGCGGTCGTGTCATTACGGGGTTCCTTTAACTTCGCTCTTCTAATAAAAATTTATTAAAATGTGTAAACTCTCCCCTTCCCCCTTTAAAACATCCCGCTAATATAAGAAGCCCCCGATGTGACAGTTACGATTACGATAGGTAGGGGAAATTATTTTTGCAAAGGGAAGTGCATTTAATAAAGTGACTGCGCCCTCTAGTGCTGAATTCCGTAAAGCAATGTGATGTATATTTAGTCGATGATATTTCTCAGCTAAAAGTAATGATAAAATACTTCCAAGTGCATTACGCTGCTAGAACCGCGAAAGATTCGTCTGTTTTATGAATCTTCGAGCTTAACAGGTTCACTGGAAAGATGACGAAGCTATTCAAGCGTAGTATTTTGCTTTACGGTGCAGGATTAAGGTTGCCATTCGGTTTTTTTTATATATGTAAATATAATGAACGGAGGGAAAGAGTATTTAAGTCATTGTTGGTGACTATGATTAAAAGTTTTTATTACAGTCTTTTATAAGAATAGCCTACATTCCCATATATTTATTTCTTCCCACGCGATTTTTATGATATGAAGGCTCTATAAATATAATGCGACTACATTATAAAGACTAAATTAAAAACTGCGAAAAGCTATATATATATATATATATATATATATATATATATATTCTACTTACATTTATCATTTTTTCAATATTTATACATATGGCATTTTCATAAATATTAATTTCAAAAAATTTATCAGTTATTCCATTCTTCACAAACTAACAATGAAGAGTGCATTATCCACAGAAAACATAAAAAAAATACTTTATTGAAATGTGAGTAAAAATTAGAATATTTAACAAAGATAGAGAAGACTAATAAAAATAAGCTGGGAAACAAATTATTTTTCTTTAATTACATAATCCAAGTAAAATTAGCGCGTACATCGAAAAGTAATTTCTAAGTTCCTTGTGTTTGAAAGTGTTTTAAGCTACTAAGAAAACCAATTCAAAAGGATTCTTCCAATAAACGCTAACATTTTTTAATTTAAATTACATCAATATAAGATAACTTGTATTTCATCGTTTGAGTGAATAATATTAATAATTAAAGTACAATTTTATTTCTTGTGGTTTTGTCACGCTAACAAAATGTAAACTTGAGTGAATAATATCATTATTGCTGTTTTTGTAGAATTTGCATAGATTGAAAGTATATTCAGTAGTATAATTAAATGTGAGCATGAAAACTTCGTTTGCATAAATAATAACGGAGAAAGGGAAGATTATTCTCCTTTTGAATTATATTGTTTCATTAAGTGATTATTTCTTTTCACGTTTTGTTTAAATATAAAACTTATTCTATTATATTCTTGCCTGAGGATATTTTAAATTTAAAAATTGATTTTAATAACATAATATAACAATAATTTTTTTTAAAAAAAAAGACGTCGTACAGTTTTTTTATCATTTACTTTGTTTAACACCTTTAATTTGAGAACTATCATTTTAAATACAGAGATTCTCTTATATTATCTATATTCCCCATAATAATGCATGATTAACAACACATCAGTTACGTACAATAAGAAACTTTGATGACATAGTGGAGGGAGGATAAAATAGAATTTCAGCGGTATAATTAACGTAACAGTCTCATAGTTGATTTCAACATTTCTTAAAGTTTCTGCAAAAGGTTGATTATTTAACAGACTCCACTTTATTTATGAGATATACAATCATACTTATGAATATGCACATTTATAAAGAAGCATTTTCAAGCATATTACTTACTTTAAGCTTGTTCGTATTATTATTTTTTTATAAATGTTTTTCGGTTGGAATAAAGAATTTTTATATATGACTAAGAGGATTTCATATATTTCGATAGTTATTTAAGTATGAGATGGAAAGTACGGAAATGTGAAGTGAACAGGATTGATAAAAGCTGATTTCGATTTTCAGTGCTTCATTTGAGAAAGACTGGAAGCTTTCTCTGTTAACGGAGAGTACTTACTTTGAAAAAAAAGAGCATTTCTAAAAGTAACTTAATGTTTTCAAAGCACAGCGCTTTAAAGTGGTTTTTAATACATTATACATAGATTACATACTTGTCGAAAAATAAATGTTTGTTGCATTCTTAAGATATTCGAAATATTTAATCATAAATACAAAACCAAATTGAGTTTCCTGAATTATCAAAGAAAAAAATACATTTAAAAAAATAGATAATTGCATTGTAATACTATGAATGATATGATTTTTTTTCCTTGTTTGATATTTCAACAAAAAATATAAATCTTTTTATTCAATAAGTATTATAATTAGTTTTGCCAAGTTTGGCAATCAGAGATCAGGCTAAAATATTTTTTGAAAACGATTAAGTTAAAGGATCTAGATAAGAAAACGACTTCATAGTTCCTGTGTGTGTGTGTGTGTGTGTGTGTGTAATGTCTATACGAAGAATAGGTGAAGATTTTTCGAAGAATCGTTGAAGGTTAAAATGAAATTTTTAATCAGTTAAAAAAAAAATTAAATGCCTACTGATTACTTCATTGTCGTTTTCACTGTATATGTCTTCATACATTCGAATCAATATCGTGAGCCTGTTTTATATTCAAATCATTAACAAAGTAACAAGAATTTCTCAAACTCTTTTTTTTTTTTTTTTTTACTTTTTATTTTACAGGTCTTCAAAAGCAATGATTATAGAGATATTGGAGGTAAAAATAAATTTTTGTAGATTTCATGGAGATCTAAGAAATATGATAAATGCTGCAAATAACTCGAACAAGCAGTCAAAAGCATACGCTTTAGTAATTTTTTTAAAAAAAAATTTATTTTTTTGGTTCTCCCTCAGCCATATTTAATATCAGAATGCATGAATAAATATTTTAAGACTCAGTGTTTATGGGGAAAGAAAGGCCTGGTCTACTAAAATAAACTTCATACATGTAACCGCAATGTCTCTTTTTTTCTTTCAGTCCATAGATGAGTCAAAGAAACAGCAACGAAATAAGTGGTTTAAGAGGCCCCTTCTTCTAAGCCAAACATAAAAAGTCACCTCTAATCAGACCCACGATAAATGAAATCAACAAATGTAAACAATAATGTCTCTGACGTGCTCTCCATTATTAGAATTTTTTTTTTTTTTTTTTTTGCAACTGAAAAGCAATTTTATATCACATCTAGTGTGCTGAGTGAAAACGCTCGCTTAACTTAAAAGACAAATATTTATCAGGAGGTTAGTTCTTCACTTAAGCTCCATACCTTCGATAGCTTCACGTTCCTTTCACCTTGGCAATTTCAAGTTTTCTTTTTCTGGTCCACTTTATTCAAGGATGGGAAGAAATAACCTATTTTCCCCATCTTTTGTGTGTGTATAAGAGTAAGCGATGTCTTTCCATCGCCACAATTTTCCTTCCCATTACTTGCATTCAAAATTCTTTTCATTTTTTTTACTGGTTGTAATGACCAATCTGTGTTTTAATGAGCTTAATCGTACATTGTTATTAAATATAATAGCTAGGCAAGGAAAAATATGAGCAGAGGTCAATTTAGATTAATTAACGAATATACTTTGTCAATGGATGTCAGAAAATACTTTATAAAATTACAGATACATTTAAAAATCCTTTCATTCCATGTGTCTTTCTTTAGAATTTCTATACTTTTATTTTTAAAACAATGTTAGAAAATAATTTTTATCGATTTTTTTTTTGTTTCGAATTAGCTTGCTATCTATTCGATTTTCAGTAACTTGAATAATTCATGAGACTATTAAAGCAAATTAACTTTTTTAGCCATCACACTAATTATTTTTATTTTCTGTAATAATTGTACTCACTCACATAATCTCTTTTTATCAAATCTTTTATTCTTAATTCATCTATGGATTTTCTCATACCTCTAGGTATATCATTTTTTACCAAGAATTTTCCATCATGAACTGACACTATCAATATCTAATTTGATAATATTTCATTTTCTGTCAAATAGTTGTTCATCAAAATGCAATAAAAATATTTGCTATGACTTAATCATTTCGGAATTCCAAGTTTTAATTGTTGAATTAAACAATTAAAACTTGGAATGTAGGAAGCAAAATAATGTATAATGAAACTATATATAAGTACAAAGTTATCTTAATGTAAATCAGCAATTCCAAACCAAGAGTACTCAAGAGGTTATTAGATGGTATGCGGAAAAGAAAACGGTAAAGGCGGTCACATAGCTAAAAAAAAAAAAAAAGAGAGAGAGAGAAAAGAAAAAAATTTGAAAAAGAAGAAGGAAGTTTTTACTAATATTATTAGTTTCAATACTGACCTCCTATTGATAAAATCTTCAATGAAAAAGGGGTTGCGTCCGCTAGAAGTATCGACTTGTACTTTACCAGTCCGCATCTCACAAGAGGGGCATCCGGTGAAACATACGTAATTCAGATAAAACAAAGAAATTACTAAATGCAAATTAAACGCAACTCTGAATATGAAACTCATTTATCCTTTTTTGAGCCTAATTTTTCAAAGCTTTGTAATTCAAAATAATCTCAAGTAACCCGTCATTTTATTATTATTCGTTTCGTTAAATTCCGAAGCACACACGTAGGTAATTGAGAATTTTCTAAAACATAATCGGAAGATCTATTAATTTTTTTTCGTACCTCCGTGAGTACTTCGGAATATCTCTTCCTGTTAAAATATACAGCTTTTCTAAGCTCCCAGCACTCATACTCATTCAAATTATGATAGCGTTTTTAAACTTCATCGAGCGGCTTAAGAAATCTGTAGTAATGGCTTCTTACTTGTAACATCACTCACGAATACCATGATGACAGAGGGTAAAGCAAAGCATTGATTCAACTCTAGAAAGTACATTATTCCTGTTTCGAATACCCATTCACCACCGCACACTAGCCTTTTTTCGCTTGCAAGTAAGTAGCGGCTTTTGTCTTGGAGACACGTGAATGAAAATCAAGTCTATAGAGTGGTTGCATTGTGATAAATGTTGAGGCATCCACTCCTTGTTCTAGCAACTTTGTACTTGTAAATCTCAGGTTCCAGAAGTTGTTTTTCTTCAAGATACGTTTCAAACATTGTCTTAGTATGATTATTTGCGTAAGACTACTATGAGCAGATTATGAGAGCATTTCCTTGATGAGAGCAATTTACTTTTTCGGCCATCATATGTTGACTAAGTCCTTCATTGCGTTGAATTAAAATGCCAGTCTTATTAAATTTCGGTATACTAAAGCTGACTTTCTAATAAGTCTTTATACGTGTACCAGCTCCACAGAGGCGCTGTATTTGCTAATTTTATACTTGCCGACCAATTAAAATTGTTAAATACTCTAATATTTTGCATCGCCTTTGGACGTATTTTAATTGTTTGAATAACATCAACAATTTGTAATAAATTTTCTATTAATTATTTAAACACTTGTGAACACTATGTCATTTATTAACTTATTAAGTACACATTACAAGGGCAAGTTTTGACAGATGTGTAGATTGAAGGGAATCATCGTAATTATTCGTTTGGATTGAATTGACTCCTAGTTAGAGAGTTTAATCTGTAATAAACAAGAGGTGCGTGAATTGAAACGAGTGATTTGGTAAGCTAAAACTTTATTATTAAAATATAAACTAAGATTAATTGAGTTAAGAGCGATTCAATAGAGAGCAACCTTACATATTTCTATGTTACTAGTTAATAAACAGTTTTGTCCAGCTTTTATATATCTTCAATTTAAGTTTTGAACTTATTGACTATTTAATTAGACTTGAAAGATTACTGTAGAGTTAAATAATGAAGGAAATACTTCACAAGTCTTATTTTAATTCTGATGTAAAACATGTATTATAGCAATGGTTTTACTAGGATAATTTTTTGAGTACATAGAATTAAAAATTAAAACTTCACTTTATAATATTAGTGTGTTCAGGTGCCTTAAATACTCTATAAATAAGCTCTATAAATGTCACAGGACAAAATACACTATTACACCATATTTAATTGAAATATAAGTATTCTGTAGTTATTTAACAGTTGGTTTATGCAACTCAATTACCTAAATTAAACAATTCCGTAAATGTTTTAACGATGTACTAGCCCGTCAATAAACTTTCAATGCTTGAAATGTAGAGAATTTCTCATCATTAGGGATCAAATTTGAATACATTTTACTTCTAGATGGGTAAAATCCTAAATTCTTTCATTTTCCCTTCTACATCTGTAATATGAGCAAATTCCATTCAACATCGTCCACGACATCGTAAATGATATCAACCTCCATTCGCTTACAGAGCATTTAGTGTAGTATATTTCGAACCCTCCGCAAAGCTTTAATGATATTTACAGCATTATCAAACGCTTAATATTCAGAATGTTATTAAATACTCTGCATGGAATGCGGGCTAAAGCGGAGAATGGAGTTAAAGGAATGAATTACTCTGAGGGAGGCGAAAGGGGGGCGCTGTTTCAGATTTCCCAGAAATTTCAATTACGCTATCATTATAAAGGATTCTGCTCAAATTGCTGAAAACGCGGAGAGGTTTAAATCTGATATGCACAGAATTAATGGGAAGTACAACAGGTAATTCAGTCTTTTTAGTTACCAAACTCTCTAAACCAAATTTGAGAGAATGAGCTCAATTTTCACACGAGCTAGAAAATTTTAAAAGGAACTTTACTTTTATGTAAATATGTGGGGTTGGTTTACCGGCAAGAAAATTCTTTAAACAAGAAACTCAAGATAAGATAGAGGAAATTGCACATTAAGATTTTTGATACAGAAAATCTTAAACACGACTGCAATTATACTTTCACTTTTTACTCGAGATTTTAAGGACAGGAAAATGAAAGAGTTCATTCTCAAAATAAGTATTTTTTGTTTTTGTTTTTATAAGCCAATTGCGTTTCTCAGCTATAGTTTTTATTATGTTAATACTTTTTAGCTCTATTCCTCAACATTCAGCACAAAAGTACGCAACAAAGAGACACAAGGGTTTTAAGTTTTTTTTCCTTGAACATTACATTCAATTTCAGAAAATAAAATATTTTATAAAAATATATCGTATGTGTGATATAATTTTCAAAATTTGAAAATTTCTAAAAATAGATTTTGAGTTTATATTTGAAAAATACATTTACACACGTGTTTTAGTAACTAAATATAACTACTTAAAGTGCATTTTTAAATTCAAAGAAAACTTAATCATCAATTATAACATAGATCTAATGCAAAGAAAGATAATTAAAATAAAAAATAAAACAGGGAAAACAAACAAGTTACTCTCAAATCTTTAAACGACCGAAATGTACCCATTCTTCTCCTCAATTAGAAATTGCCGCCAAAATACGATATCATTAAACTGAAAGCTAGTATCTTCCTCTATGCTCTAAATTTAAAATTAGGGAAATAAAAACATCTAATATAAAGAATAGTTAGAAAAAGCTTTAAGCAAATATTATTTATCAAAAATGAAAAAATAAACTAATGAACATGAATAAAAGAAATTAAATTAAAAAAAAACTATAAGAAATTATTCTGTTTTACTATTTTAAAAATTAATATATTCTGTAATTTTTATATTTTACATTAGTTTTCAGGAAAATTATTGGGTAATCAGCTTGAAGACAAATATGAAAGAACTTATTTAAATTATTTTGAAAATTTAAAGGCGTATTAAGTACTTCAGTATTGTTCTATTCTTAAAAGTGCTTAAGTTCAAATTTTTGGCAAATAATGGAACTTTATTAATAGAAAAAATAGCTATTCTTTTTTTTCAAAAATATTACTACAAATCCAAATATCAACAACTTTTAAGTTAATGCCATAGCGTGGACTCTATTTTGTTTTCCCCTTCAACTAACACTTAGGAACTTCCATACAGAAAGTTGTTTGAATTAAAAATCCTTCCAATAAATGAAACCTGACTTATGCTGATTAGATTAAAGTTATTCAAATATAATGAATAGAATTGAAGAAATGTATATATATAAGCAGCGAAGAATTTGATACGAGAGTTAGGAGGTTGGTGATAAAGATATAGTGAGCTGAAATTATCATTGGGAGTCATTTGTATCACACTTACGTGGAGTAAGAAGCTTAAGGAGTGAACTGAGAGTTTATCTGCAAAAGGTGAAGGATTTATATATATATATATATATATATATATATATATATATATATATAAATCCTCTTATAAATCTTTTAAAGACCCGCACCATCCTCTATAAATCTTCTAAGGACTCAAACTTGATTGGTTTGGTAAGATAAATACTAAATTTAATTAAATGTTAGACCAGACACGTATAGGGACCCTTTGCCACGGATAAAATAAATTAGGGATTTAATTTTGATTATTCATAGTTCTGAATTAAATAGCTTGGTTATCAACATTGTGTGACTCTCTATTTATTGCATTATTGATAAGTGACTATTTAGGTAATTAATAATGACTGCGGAAGGAAGTAAAATAGGGGCATTATAATCCAATCTCAATCATGATATTTCGCAACTAAACATTAACCGTTATACTTATTTTGAGTGATACTTCCGTTCACAGATATTTAATAAAATGAAAAGAGCTAATAGGTTAATGCAATCCCAAGGTGGCTTAAGACCAGAATGAAGGAAAGTTTCATCGGGTCCTTATTCTTTTTTCCTTTAACTAACTTTTGGCGTTTCTTTACTATGATGATTTATTGAAAACATTGCCTTGTGAAATATACAAATAAGCAGTACTTTTAAAAAAATAAGGGTAGTAAATAGGAATGAGAATAGACAGAGAAATTAAAAATGGTCACAGCAGCACTACAAAGATGGCAGTAACTACAAGATTGTATTTATAGTGCATTTACCTGACTCAGATCCCGTTATTAGAAGTCTACTGCTTAGAGTTCGCCAGTCAGTAGATATTATTATAATTATTAGTTAGAGTCGGGAATTAAGTAAACCACTCCCCATATTTAATTTATTTTGATTATTGATTATTCAGAGATCTGAATAAATTGGTTCAAGATTTAGGCTAATGTTTATTGCGTAAATATGTCTCTTACTATCAATGAAGTGAATTTGTCACATAGTCTTCATGGGATGATTGCACCATGAAATCATTACAATTCCTCCCTCCTCAAAAATGCGTCCCTGGTGGGGCCCTACCAGGAGTACATTCCTGAGAAGATACCTTAAAATTTAAAACACAAAATTAATTTAACATTTGAAATAAGTCCCAATTTTGACACACGAAAATTAATACGAAGGTTCCAGGAAGAAAACTATTTCTGCAAACTTTACTTATGAATTAACTAACATAGATGGTTAGTTTCACATGCTAGCTTCCATACTTACATTTGTAATATAGAAATTCAGTGAAGTGATATATAATAAAAATGTAAATAGATGCTTCTGTTTACACTGCACTATTATGAACTAACATGAATAGTTATGTTAGTACATAATAGTACTAGCATGAATATGTTACACACTCACTACTAACATATACTAACATGAATAGTGTAAGGTTAACTGAAGTATTTGTTTTGTATGAATTACGTAGTGAATGTGTAACATATTAACATCATATACAAGTAACTTGTCCTTTATCCTAATTGGTCTTACACTGGTATTCCCCTTCAGAAGTTTCATCTTCTTTAAAAGTATGGGCTTGATGCACCCAGTACCCCTAGTGATATTTCGTCCCCTTCTCCCCCCTCCCACTTTTCCTTTGTCATATGTTTTATTTTGGAAGATTTTCAGTTTATTATTATTATTATTATTATTTTGTTGTTGCGAAGTTATCACTCCGTTTCATATAAACCCGTTTTACTTCTCGTATAGTATTTTTGTTTTCTTTTTGAGCTAACTGCAGTTTAAAAAATAATTTAAAAAATACAAGATACTTCAAGCATTTTTTAGAATGTTTAAGCTGTTTTTTCTAACACAATAACAGGCCGAAGGCGTATCAATAACGATTTCCTTCGGGCTTAGATCTGGTCATAAGGGGTCTCTAGTACCTCTCTCAAAGTCTCTCCCGTAAAGTATACTATTTGTGTATAGGAACGGACCCTGATCGGAGAAGGATCTATGATAGAAGAGTTGCATGTGCCATCGGTGACGGTTTTGAGGCACACTCAGTCGAAAACGTCCTATAAGTCCAGAGACTTAGTTGGGGGTGTCTAGACTGTGGGGACTCTCACCCATTTCAAGAAATTCTCCTTGGTTTCAACCTAAAACCTGTGCTCTACCCGAACACGTAATGGGAACTCTTGCCATCGTCTATCTTTGAAGAATTCTTCGGTGGTTATAGTTTTCCCGATAAAAAAGAATGGAGGTCTATATAGAACCCAGTGCTCTGGAGGAACCATGTTAAATTGGGCTTTCAAATATGAAAACAACTGAAGAGAGCACTGATTTGCCTCCTGAGGCTATTACTGTGGATAGGGATTCTTAGGATGAACGTAACGAACATTTCTTAAGTCACTTGGAATCTAAAATCAAACAAACAACTAGTTACTGAACAAACTAATAAACGTTGTAATAACCTCAGTTCTTCTATTATCAAGCAACTTAAAGAGAGTTTCACAAACATATCCCATTCCTAATTCAAAAGGGAGTAATAGGCGTGATGGGAACTGTGAAATCGATAAAGAAATTGTTTTCAGGTGATTTTTTTTTCATAGTGATCAGTAATTCCATACAAGCAGACCTAATATTGGCTTTTAAACATCTAGAACCATATCTAAAGTCATCAGAATCTGAATTACTTGCTTAATGTGGTGTCTTGCTTCCCTTCCAGATGTTTTTTCAGGGGACCAAACACATGGAAATAGCAGGGCGACATGTCTGGACTGTAGGGTGGAGGGTCAAACTGCTCCTTCTTGAGCTTGGCCAAGAACTTGACCCTCTTGAACTTGGCCCTGGAGACGTGCGGATGCGCTTTATCATGGAGCTGAACCACACCCTCAGAGATCATTCCCGGTCTTTTGTTCTTGATGGATCGGCGCAGGCTTTGGAGTGTCTCTCAATACACATAGGAGTTAATGGTTCTTTTGTGCTCAAGTAATTCAACAAATAGAGGACCTTGGACGTCCAAAAAGACGGTGAGCAACACCTTGCCTGCTGACGCCACGGATTTGAACTTTTTAGGGGGAGGTGAGGATGCATGCTTCCACTGCATGCTGTCCCGCTTTGTCTCTGGATCGTAGTGAGGGCACCAGCTCTCATCACCTGTGACGATCCGATCCAGGAAAGCTGGGTCTTCATGATACTGAAACAGATGTTGTAGTGCTAGCCCCATACGCAGTTCCTTTTGCTGGTCGGTGAGCTGCTTCAGAACACACTGCACACACACCTTCCGATAAGCAATCTATCGTGAACAATTATCCACACTGTTCCAACGCTGACAACCACCTTCAGCCAACATTCGCAATGTGACACACCGATCATTTCTCACTCGGTCATCTACCTTGAAGATGAGATCGGCCGTGATGACTGTGTTTGCCTGACCTGATCTCGGGTCGTCAACCAAGCTCTCACTGCCTGCCCAAAAACGGGCACTCCATTTTCTCACTGACTTTTCGGACACACGTTCT
This sequence comes from Nephila pilipes, assembly GCA_019974015.1. Lineage (NCBI taxonomy): Eukaryota > Metazoa > Arthropoda > Arachnida > Araneae > Nephilidae > Nephila > Nephila pilipes. The sequence continues at coordinate 43,496 of BMAW01077577.1, forward strand.
TCCCTGTATACTGTCACCATCCGGCAATGAATAGCTGTCGGTTTAACAACTTCCGAGGTTAGAAGTCGGATAACGCATCGCTGCTCCTCAATCGTCGAATTTTGCAATGTGAACGCCATCATGTCTTCACACACGCACTGCCGCTTCAATTGGACGGTGATCTTTATAAGAGCCTCTGCTCTCTCCTGCGCCTGCTCCTATCCACGCCGGAGACTCCCTTAGCATACCTAGATGTCTCCCTACGTTCTTTCATAGCGGCAAAGGCAAATATGTTAACGGTTACGTCGTTACGACGTTTCGTACCTTTTCATTTGAACACCCCTTGTAAGCATCTAATCTTGATCTTTCTATTTTACCCTACCACAGTGTTCAAGCCTCATTTATTAATCTCAATATCAGACCCTTATCATAATCATCTACGATATCTAATTTCCAGCGTTTAGGCTACTTTAAGATTGCTTGTAGAGAATATTTGACTTATCTCGCTGTACAGCAACAGAGCACGCCAATGTCCCTGTGCATGAATTGCCAGGGAAAACAACTTTCATACTCTTGCTCTTTCATTAAGTGGACAAAGAAAAAAAAGATCATTCAACGCGGTCAAAATCTTACAATAGACAATATATTATGAGTTTCGCCGCATAGTGACTCCCCGTACCCCTATGAAGGGTGTAAGCCATACATTTGTCACGAAGATCACAAGAAGATTTACGCACATAATTTCCTGAACCTGTTTCTAACTCTTCAGTCATCAAAGAACAACATATTAAAGGGGGATTCATTTTAATTTCTAAACGGCGCTATTTTTCGATTTGCTAGTTTCACAGGAGTTTGGGGAATAAATGTAGAATAGATTAAAAAAAACTTTCAACCCTGCATGTGGCAGGAAAACGAAAAAGGGAAAGAGTAACGGCGATTTATTCTTTGCCTAAGGAATTACGTCGCCTGTTCAACAAACTCTTTTGGGTGCAAAAATTCTTCCAAAATTAATGTATATGGATAGAAAATTTTATCCTTGAACTTTAATTTAAGACGAAATTTTGTATGAACTTCTTTGACTGCTGACGTTAGTACACCTATTTCTGGAGCAAATTTTCTTAATTATTTTGAATTGGTACCAAATCTCAGGCAAAAATGTCTTAGAGATACGAAAACAAAATTGAAATCAGTAGGCTATTAAAAGCATACCAATCTCCATCGGTTCAAATTTTGATTTCTAAGGATACAATTATCATAAATTTTAAGAGAATCCCCCTTTATTTCAAAATTGCCTCATCCGAACCAACCAATAAATCATAATACTGTTCATCACGCAATTACAAAAGGTCCTCCTGTGGTACCAAAACTCCGAAGGCTTGCCAGATCGCCTTAAAATCGCTAAATCGGAATTTCACAATTTGAAGCATCTAGGGCATTTAAGAGCTTCGAAAAGTAATTATGATTTCCCACTCCACATTGAACACAAAAAAAGGAACTTTAAATTGGAGACCTGTAGATGACTAAAAAACTTTAAATTCCCAAACAATAAACCCATTGATGACTATAAAACTTTGAATTCCCAAAAATAAATTACCCCATTCCTTGTATCGCTGATTTTACAGCTGAATTAAATGGTTCCAAAATTTTCATATTCATAATCTTTAATATTTATGGTTAGGAGAGGGGGGGTGCCAGCTCAGGTGTCTTCCTCGTCACTTCACCGGGGTTGAAAATTACGAGGTTATATCGCTAATAGCCCTCGTGTTGCTTCTAGTGCAACGTTAATAAAAACTAAACCCAACTAAAACTTTAATATTTATGTATTTTTTTACCAGTACGGACTCTCAAAAGCAAAAAAAAAAAGTAATGTTTGTTAAATTTTGTCTACATTCGTTCCCTTTAGCTATTAACCCTCAGTCACTGGGGGATACTCTGTGGTAAGTCGACGCCAAGGTGCTGATGAGAGCAGCAGAAATTGTGACAACCCCTAGGAGATTTGAGAGTTCGTACTGGCAGAAAAAAAAAAGGAGTTCTAACAGCTGATGTTAAACGGTGACGATGTGATTACATCATTATGCTTGAAACCAATATTCGTTTTGATTTCGTCCGGAGGAATAATCTAGTTTCAATTTTCTTTTATACTGAAAAGGCATATGACCGTAAACGGCTCAGGAACCTTTTTCGCCCTTTATTTAATTATGATTTTAGAGGCAATCTGTCTCAATTTATACAGAATTTCCTTTCTACTAGAAACTGTAAAGATCGTGTTGGAAATTATTTATTCAATTCTTTTTATCAATGGGAAGGAATTCTTCAGAAATGTATTTGAAGCCCAACTCTTTTCACCTATAATTTCCCAACTCCAACCATCTATTTAGAGATCTCTGTATGTCATCTATATGTAAATATCCTGTGAAGGGTTAACTATGAATTTAGTTGAGTGAAAACTTCAAACCACAGTCAATAAATTGGTTGCAGGGCACGTTTAAAATGATCTCAGAATCTCTCCAAAATAGAGCTGTTATGTATCATTTTTCAGGAAACGGGATCCATTTGTACCTGAAAAATTCAAAAAAAAAAAAAATTATTTGCTCGGAATAATTTTCGACCGTGAACTCACTTTCCCTTCAAAGATGTTACAACCACTGAAAAGGTGTGAAAGAAATTCTTTAATTTGCAGATATTGTCAAACACCTTATGGGGGTAATTGAACATCATTAAGTCAAGTACATCAGTCGGGAATTATGCTTCGGGTAGTTACGAATGCAAAGAATACAGTTATGCTTGTCCGAAATCTCGACTCGAATTATTATTATGTCCGAAATCTCGACTCCGTCCTCCCCGTTCCTCTGAAAATTCTGTTGTGGGACATTTTGCACGTCGCATGTGCAGAATATTTATGTTGTGTGCAACCAGTTACCATTGACTTTGTGGCATAAGAAGCTGTCACTCAATTATTACTTTCGAGCATCGTTCAAATCATCTCACACCGTGCAGAACATGCATCTAAGTGTATCTTTGTAGAAATTGTACTATGAACTTTCATCAGGGATCCGTCCATTATCCGAAAGAGAGACTAATTTGATTGAGAAGTTCAATCTACCTGCCGTAGGTGTCCAGTAAAGAATTTTTCAAATTCCCACATTACTTACACGGCTTCGAACATTTCTTAAACAACTGCTAATGGTAAAAAAAATCAAAGGTGCAGGGAAAGCTGGAAGCATTTAAACAATGTAGATCCAGAAAATTCGACATAGAGTCAGTACAGCTGATATAACCAATCCATGTATTCTCGACCTGGATTTTTTTCAAAAATTTAATTTTACTGTAGACCTTAAAAAGAATAAGATAAGGACATTTTTTTTGCTTTGTTTTCAACCAGAGTAGAGCCTTCAAAGTTATGCTCTGTATTTGCGAATGAAAGGACTATAATACTACCCAAATCAAGAATGTCTTGTACCAAGAATTCCAGAAGTTTTTGAACAGTTCAGATATGTGGACTTTCCGATCCAAGTTCCCCAGAAAGGACTTTGTAGCGGCAATGACTTAAAAAGGCAAGTTATTCCCGTTCGAGTTCTGAATTTGGACAATAAATCCAAGATTCAGAAAAAATGAGCTCTTATTGCAACATGTGACCCATAATTAGTATCGCCGCTCGTACTCGAAAAATTTTCCAAGTTACAAAATTTTCAGTTGATCATAGAGAATCTTGAAGAACTTTATGAAAAGAAATGGATAGCAGTGCAACTGTTACTTAAAGTATCTCAGAACTTGTAATCTACCAGTGAAGCTGATGTCGGTCAATGCAATATGACTCATCATCGAATTAATACAGGTACTCGACCATCAATCAAACAATATTCAACATGTTTGCCTTTTGCAATGAAAGAGGAAGCTGAGCCTCTAGTGAAAGAGATGGCGGACATTGGAATAATTGAAGAATTGTCAGGACCTTGGACATCGCGTATTGTTCTTGTTAAGAAGAAAGATGATGCTACATGATTCTGTGTTAATTACCGGAAGTTAAACGACATCACGCTAAAGGACAGTTATTCTTTACCACGAATATATTGAAACCCTGGGAGCTATGAGCAGAAGTCATTGGTTTTCAACATTGGATTTGAAAAGTGGATACTAGCAAGAGGAGATCCAACCTGATGATAGAGAAAAGACAGCCTTCAAAAACAGATAGAGACTTTGGTATTTTAAGGTAATGCCTTTTGGACTTTGTAACGCCCCTGCCACATTTGAAAGACTAATGGAAGCGGTTTTACGTGGACTTCCATCTGAAATCTGAATAGTGAATTTAGATGACATTATACTTGTTGGAAGAACATTTGAAGAACATCTAAATAACATCTATAAAGTATTTCAGAGACTACAGAAAGTAAACCTTAAGTTAAGCTCTAACAAATCCAGATTCTTCCGGAAGGAGGTTACGTATTCTGGGCAGGTTATTTCAGAAGAAGGAGTCAAAATCGATCCAGAGAAAATTAGGGCATTAATAGATTGGCCTCATCCAAAGACGGTTCATGATCTCCAAAATTCCTAGGAATGCGCATAAATTATCGACGTCTTGCAAAAATTTCTCCACAAATGGCAAGACCTGTACATAAATTAAATGAAGCTAAATAAAACTTTAATTTGACAGAAGAATGCGATATATATATATATACAGTAAAACCTCATTGATTCAGATTCATTGGGAGCAGAGTCAATCTGGAGTATTGAAAGTCAGTGTTAACTGGAAAATTGAAAAAAAGAAATAAAACATACATACAAAAAAATCATATTTTTTTTTTATTATTGTAAAATTACATAGTAATAAATATAATATTATTTCAACCTTTTTTGATAATATGAAAGCTGAAAAAGGAAGGGAAAAGTAATGATTCTTGTTTTCTCTGGGTGCACAGCGGTGGTCAGCGAACTAGTTCGAGAGAGGAGAGGTAGGGATGGTGATAGGATAAGTTAACATCTGACGATCAGCTGAATAGATGATGATGTTGGTCTTGGAGTGAGATGGTTGATTGAAAGAGGCTATTGGAGGAGTGATGAAGGATTTAATTAAAGGGGTCTGAGTCGGAATGCAAAATGTTAAGGGGAATGAGATGGAAATAATTATTGCAAGATTAGTAGGGAAAGGCATGGGTTTCATTATTGTGAGCAAAAATTAGTTGGGCAGCTATTACTAGGCTAGTATTATTTGTTAGTCTATTATAAAATATTCTAGAGAGATAGTTGATGAAGGGATATTGAAATCCTTTGTATGACAGAATTTCCGATATACCAAGGTGAGTTAGTAATCATGTGAAAGATTTTATTTTGAAGGACCCGTATTTTCTTATAGGGCAGGGCTTAGTGCAGCAGGGCCCAGGTGGGGAAAGGTTAAAGTAGGATAGGGAAGATTACTTGTTAATTATCTCTAAAGAAATAATTTTTGTTGCAAACGTATTTGATCTAATGTGTTTCAATCTATGTGGTTTGATTAATTGATTGATTTTTGTGTGATATGGAGCAGAAAAAGCTATAATGCCGTTTAAAAGATGTATTTCATTCAGTAAATGACAAAGTACTTGAGCTTCTGCAGGAATATTTTGAACACTTGTTTATTAGAGACTATTGCTTCCAAAAGTTCTTTAAAGGTATTATTTAGTTGTGGATTTATCTTGAGTGCATTCCAGAGCTGATTTCTTTTAGAGGAGTATTTGTTACAATTCAAAAGGAAGCGTTTCAGATCGTTGATATGGTTACATGTGCTACAAATTACATTATCCTGTAGATGGAATTTGTGTAAAAGTCCTGGAGAAATGATCATTTTACAGATTATTCGAATGATGAGAATTTCCTCTCTTCTGTCTCTTGTCCACTTGGATATTTAGTCTATTGTCAGAATGTTTTCCAAGTCTTCAAAATATTTACTTGAATAAAAATTTTCTTTGGTTTTGTCATTCTTTTTCTGTAGACGTTGCTATGGATATCCTCCGAAGCAATCCAATCGATGAAAATGTTGGACCCCGTAACCGATTTTGCGAAATCATAATCCGCCTGTTCATTCCAAATAATTTTCGAGTGTCCCGGAGCCCAAAGTAGTATCATTTGAGTTTAAAATTGCGAAAGGATAGAAACTTTGCTGGCTAGTCTGTGAATAACTTTTGGAGATTTTATCTTATAGTTTTTTAGAGCAGTTACAACTGAGTGACTATCTGATAAAATTAACATTTATTAACAATTAATAATTAATTTTTATTTAATTCCGTAAGGTCATTTAGAGCTTGGCATATGGCTAGAGTTTCTGATGTAAATATAGTGTTAATAGGTTTAAATTGTAAAAAAGGAGGAATTTTTCGTTATGCCTGCAATAAAAGTCATGTAGTGGTTTTTTGAAGCATTCGTAGCTATTATATAGTAAGATTTTTTTCAAAGCTTTGTTTTTCATGTGGTTCATTGTTGTAAGATTTGGATTCTATTTAGAAAAATATACTCTTAGATATTTAACGGAAGTTTGCCTTATGAGAGGGAATCCTGCCAACGTAATATTAGGAAACGTTTGTATTCTTTTATTTGATAATTCTGCAGTTGTACTTTTATCAGGACTTAGGGATAGTTTCCAATAGTTGCACCATTGTGTTATTCTTTCTAAGATATTTTGCAATTTTCTACCGACTATATCCAAGGACTGATGAGAACAATAAATAAAAATATCGTCTACATAAACAGAGCATTCTACTCCTGTTTCTAATGTTACGAAGCATATAATATACGATTCATGCATATAAATAGTCAATAATACGGAGGAAAGGACACTGCCCTGGGGGATACCTTTAAGAACAGATTTTTTTTCATGATAGGCTGCCCCTCCATCGAATCTGAAGAGATCGAATAGTTAGAAATTTGTGAATCCATAGAGCTATTTTCCCGGTAATTCCAATTTGTAGACATTTGTATAAAAGACCATCTATATAAACAGAGTCATAAGTTCGCTTTATATCCAGGCTAATTCCAACAAAGAACTTTTTTCTCGTTTGGCATTTAAGATAATATATAAATAAATAAATAATAAAGATAATAATAAATAAATAATAAAGATAATA
>BMAW01077577.1:50578-138556 GCA_019974015.1 Nephila pilipes
AATAAATAAATAATAAAGATAATAATAAATAAATAATAAAGATAATAATAAATAAATAATAAAGATAATAATAAATAAATAATAAAGATAATAATAAATAAATAATAAGATAATAAATAATAAACCTTTATTAATGAGGTATGTGACATTCTACTGTCTTTAAATGGTACAAAGCTGTAATGATGTGAGTGAAGTTTTCGTCTATGTCAGAAAAAAAGATTTTTCTTAGTTTAGTTTGGTTTTTATTAACTTCGCACTAGAATCAACACGAGGTCTATTGGTGACGTACCTCGTAATTTAAACCTCGGTCAAGTGATGAGGATGACTCCTAAGCTTACACATCACTCTCCTAATTTCCACTCCACGCCAACGGAAGGACTTTGGGCCCCGACATAGAAAATAAGATATGCGCCCAGTCAAGATTCTATCAAATGTCTTAGAAAATACGGAAGTTAAAGCTATTCGTCTGTAGGATGAAGTTTTAACTTTGTCTTTGCCCGGTTTTGGAATTGGGAGAATAATTGTGTGTTTCCACGACTGAGGTACAATAGAATTCTGAAATAAATGCTGAAAATAGTTTAGAACAACAGTTCGTTGGCTATTCTTCTTTAGTAAAGTTGCATTAATCTAATCTGCTCTTGGGGTAGTATTTTTAGCATATTTTATGGCTCTGTTTAATTCAGAAATATGGAGACGTTTATTAAGAAGATCGTTTTTCTTTATTAAGAAAATCCAGGGGAAGTGGTTCGTGAGAGCCGTTATTGGATGAAAATAGTTTACAAAAAGTTGAGCTTGATTTTGAGGTTGGGTTAAATATTTATTATGGTACTGGAGGAGATTAAATGTTGATTCTGCATTCTTGTTCGTTGTAAGTTTTCTGAAAAGGCTATAGAAGATTTTAGGATTAGACACCTTATTACATATTTCATCCCAGTACTCTGCTTTCTCTTGCTTAGTACGATATCTCGGTTCCCTCGAATGCTGTTTATTTTTTATCCATAATTGTGGTGAAATATCGCTTATAGCCTTTTTGCGGAAATTTTTTTTGAGTCTGTATAAGTTATTGCAGATGCTGTTTCACCAAGGAGGAAAGGACTTATTGGATAATCGTATTTCTTTGCTGTTATTTAGAATTATTTCTGAGATTGTATCAGTGAGGTTTTCTATATTGTTTTCTGGGTTTTCTAATGATGATTGTACTTGTTTCATTGTTAAGTGCCATTCTGTTTTCTTAGAGATTAGCTTATTCTGACGATGTAGAAATAGTTCCGTGATTATGGGATAGTGATCGCTATCGAAAGAGCATTCCGATACATACGCATTAGTGTTTTCGAATAAGTTTGCAGAGCAGAGGTTGAGATAAATCAGAGTTGCTGAGCTTATATTACCTCTGTGGGTTAGGGTAGTAGTATTGAGAAGGATAAAATTGGAGTCAGTTAACCATTTTGCAAAATCTGTGCTATGAGGCGAAATATAATTCGAAACTCTACATCCGGCGCAGTTGGTTAAAGTTTCCAAAAATTAAGATTGGATCTATTAAGGATTCCAAGTACAATTTGATTAATGATATATTGAGTCCCCATGGAGTATATAAGTTTGTTATGTAAAAAATATATATTATTGATATATATTTGTATAATTAGCATTTCAATATCTGGCGTTTGTACTATTGAAGAAGGGATTTGAAGAGCAGAAATGGTTGAAGGTACTGCTATTAGCAGTCCTCCTCCTGTTCTGTCGAGTCTGTCTTGCTTGACAATTATTTTCTCTTGAAGGTGAAATTCATCGGCAGGTTTAAAAAAAATGTTTCCTGGAAGATCCACACGTCAGTTTTTGCTGAAGGGAGGAATACGGAACCAAATTGTTTTGTTTTTGACGCTTCTACAATTCCATTGCAGAAAAAAACTTTTAAAAAAGAGAAAAGGGGAAATGCTATATGCAAAAATTCTCTCCTTCCCTGGAGAAATAGAATTTTTTTTTAAAAATCATGGAGAATTTGTCCACATAAAAAAAATATTATAAATTTTATTTAAACGGATCATCCAATATCAATTTCATTTGTTGCATTGTGCAGGTTAGTCGATGCACCTGGTATAGGGACGTAAAAGTTCTGATGCCTTTTATTTGTGAACTTTTTTCGACTCAGAGATGTAGATTTTTTCCAAGTTTCAAACATATTTTACAGTTGTACTAACGTGGTTTCCAACATTTTCTGGACATTTTCTATGATAACTATTGTTTGCTTTTCTAAGGCAGCCTGGAAAGATGTTTTCTAATCTTTTTTCTAAATTCTCAATATTTTGGTCTGGTGGGTTTGTTTTTAAAGTTTTAGAATAGCTATCTGAAGTTTTTACCTGGTATTTCCTCCTTGCTTCTCCTAAGGTTATATTATTCGTGCATTTATATTGCATAATCTGCTTTTCTTTAATGGAAACAGGATATAAAGAGGAATTAGCGGGATGGTCTCGTTTGCAGTTAGTGTATATAACAGAAGTGGTGCAAGAGCCAGTGTGTGTTATACCACAATTAACACAGATGATAGGGTTTTGACAAAATCTAGAGGTGTTATAAAAGCTGAAACATCTATTGCATTGTCTGGGTTTATCGATGAAAATTTGGATACAATGGTTAATAAATCATAGTTTGATATTTTCAGATAAATCATTGCCAAGGATGGGGATTAGTACTGGGGAAGACTGATTGCTACGGCTTTTCAAGAAGCGTCGCATTTCTACTATTTTAATATTATTTGTATTCTGAATTTCTGTTGCCAAATCTGTTAGTGGTACATTAGTTGGTATTTCATAGTTTCGGAATCGAGAAGTGAATCCTACCCAAACGATACTGGCCTTCACCGGTATGTTTAATATTTGTTCTATTGCGAGGATTTGTGCTGCGCATACAGCATCAGATGTACTTAATTTTATTTTACCGTTTCGTGTGAAAGACATATTTACAATTTTTTCATATCTAGGAATGAATAGACATATTTACAATTTTATCTCTGTTGTAGATATTGTAGATTTGATTTAGGAATCGGAGATGACTTTTGTTAATTTTCCAGAAAAATTGTAAATTCAGCTATCTTTCTACTTCCGGCCCTTATTATGAGCTCTTGGTCGTTTTTAGGGCTTCGAAAGTATATAGAGTTATCTGAATTCATCACATCATTCAATGTGGGATTATAATCGTCGAAATCCCTCACTCTGAATGTGGAGTGACTCAGCTTGAGTCGCCTTCAGATGTTCGAAATAATAAAAAAATTGAAATTGGTTGACTTACCAAATCCAAAGAAAAAAAGATAAATACAAAAACATTTTCTACTTACTCTGTGCTGGAGAGAGGAAAAATGATTTTAAAAATTTGGTTAAGAGATAAGTTCTCTTCCTTATTTCTTCAATTTCAGTTCCACATCCCCCAACATATACTGTGGTTGTTGATGTTTATTTCTCGTGAACGATTTTCAAAACATGATTCGAAACACCATGTACAAAAATAATTTAGTAATTTCGGTCTGTAACGTAAAATAATTATAATAATTAATAAATAAAAAAATTATGATCTTCAATTGATTGGTGATTTTCTTATGAAATCACAATTATTTTATAAATTTCTATAACATATGAATTTGGATTAAAATCAAATACAAACATTTCAGTCAAATGTTATCAATGTTTGAAAATAATTTCGTTTTAATTACGTTGTTTAGAAGGGATTATTTAAAACTAGAGTATTCATGTCTGAATCAATTTAAAAAAATTCACGTCAAATAACACTTATTTTGAGAAACGACACATATTACGAATTATAAAAGTCCTTGAATATATTTTTTATTTGAGAGCCAGCAATATTTTTATTTGATTCCCTGCTATTTTTACATAATTATATCCACAAACTTTTGAAGTATAAGGAATGGCAACAAAAAACCTGTGTTTGTCAATTTAACCATGCCTGAAAGATATTGATGGGTGTTGATAACGAAACTCGTGGGATAAAATTATCGTTTCTTAATTTCCTTGTGTCTTGACAACGTAAGAAAAAATAATAAATCACAACTTCGGAAAATTTAGTCGTATATAAAAAAAGTTTTTCGATATATATACTTTCATATTTATGTGTAGAGTTATATTGGTATAAGCCATTCCCTTAGAATTTTCTGTTCAACGTTTTTCACAGTAGCGGTGTTTTACAGATATATATTAACTATTTCGGTTCGTAGTTAAGTCGCTTGCGTAATGAGAATTTTTTTAGTGAAGAAATGTTTAATCTTTATTTGAAATAATAATTAGTTTATTTTCTTAGAATACTTGAAACTTAATTATCAATATTATGAATTTTCATTGTGGAAAAAATTCGAGTTCATAGGATTTGGTAGATTTCCATTATATACTACAGATTCTAAATCTATTATATTACAATTATGTGTATATATATATATATATATATATATATATATATATATATATATATATATATATATTGGTTAATTTTATATATTTAATTTTAACACATTGCATGATTCCCTAATAATTATTATATATCATATTTTTTTTACTTGCTGGTTCTTTCAATCACTTAAAAGCTTGTGAATTTGTTGTTCTGTTATGAAGTATCTATTCAATAATGCAAAGTAGCTTGTTTAAAACAATTGGAATCCTAAAAGTCCCACTACTATTGTACAAAATGTGCTGCAAGTATAGTTTAAATTTGTATTTTGGAAAATATTTTTGCCATTAAGTTTTTTATTGGGATGGCCCGTGTTATGTCTTTAGGTAAGGTTTGTCACTTAGTGAAGTGCTGAAGATTGCCACCCATTCCCATTTCTTTCTCCTTTCGAGTCACATAAAATGAAATTTTTACTAATTTTTTCCTTCATTAATAAAAGTGAATGGAAATCATTAATACTTGTGAAAATTTACTACTAATGGGAAAGAATAATATGAAATATCCCCAAAGTAACAAATAATCAAATTCTACTTTTGATATTGTTTTAATTTGAATTTTTTTTTTTTATTCCTCACTTCATAACATTCATTTACAAAAATTTTAAAATGGAGGAGGCTGGATCAATACCATCTGAACATCTCATGAAGGGTTATTATTACTGTAAAGAGGAAGATATGGGATAAGGTTTTTAGAAATTTATATTGCAATTAGATTTAAACAATGCATTAAACTAGATTCTGTGAAAATTGTTTATGTTACTAAAATTGTTATACAGACAGATTTCTCTCTATAACTTTTTGTTATATATATATTTTGGTATGCTACAGAATTACAGATAACCATTTCAGAGTGCTTTTTTGTTGGGTGACTTACATTCTGGTGTGCACCTCTAAAGGGCTCATTAATAAACCCTCTTGATGGGATCATTAATAAAATGCAATATTTGGGTTTTCTGAAAAAACAATGGAAAATTAAGTTTGCAGAAGATGGCTTCATTGTAAAATTTTCATTTTTATATGTATGAACCCCGAAATAATTTAACTATTTTGGTTTGTATATTTGTAAAATGCAGCTGCATATCTTAGTCACCATTTTTTAATATGATTAGAAATGAGGAAACCCATCTTGGAAAAAAAGTAAACTTGAAAGCAATTATATTAGATGTAAGTAATATAAATATCCAGGATTATATTAATCATAAACATTTGTTATTCATTATCCTGACATTAAGTGGCCATGGTAGCCCAGTGGTCATGTTCATGAACTCATAGCTTGCAGTTTTCATCAAGTCATGGATTTGAGCCTTGATACCACTAAAGACCTACCATGTAGCTGAGGCATATAAAATATGTCAAGCCTCGAAGTCCCTCCGTAGCTGTGGTGTGGAAGTTAGGACAAGGAGGGGCCAGTTCAGATGTTGTCCCTTCACTTTACTGAGGTTCAAAATTATGAAGTCCATTGCAAATAGACCTTGTGTTGCTTCTACTGCGATATTAATAAAACCAATCAATTAATAAGATCCTGACATTAGTAAGCTATTCTTCATACAAAAGTACAAGTCATGAAATACTGATTAATAATTTATTCAAATTTATCAAAAAGTATGAGATGTATATTCAGTATAATTAACTTTAGATGTAGTGATTTGAATACAAAACACATCTGTAATTATTAATAGTTGCATCATTACAAATGTTTATTTTTTTATTATTATTTACTTTTTCATAAGTTTGTTTGCGGATTAATACTTTGCTTTTTTTCCTAAAAAAATGTAAAATTATTATTATTGAACTCTTTTTAAAAGTTAGTAATGTATATAAGATTATTTTTTTTGGAAGCTATTAAACTATTATTGTAAATCTATAAAACCATTCTTTTTAAATCTAAAAATTTCTTTACACAGTCAGATATAACTATTCTTTTGGTTCTTATAATAAAATGCTGAAAGAAACATTTTAATTTTTCTTCCTTATCCAATTTTTATTTGATCATTTTAAGAATAATTTTTTTTCTAAGGTTATTTCTGAGATTTTCTGTAGATTGAAAAATGAGATAAGAGTAGATTTAAAAATGCATTTTCATTTTTCTCACCTGCTGTGTAGTAGGGCTGTTACACTTTAAATCTGTTGAAGCGCCAAGTCCTCCCGTTGGTGTGATGTGGAAGTTTGTAGAGGGAGATACCAGCTCAGAAATTGTTTTTGTCACTTAACCAAGGTTGAAATTGAAAAGGTCCAGAGTTTACAACCCTTGTGTTGCTTCCTAGTGTGACTTTAATAAACAATTTATTCAATTATGTCTTCAGAATGTACAGAAATGAGAGACATTTTTCTTTAATTTTTATTACAATAACTTTTTATTGATGAATTTCCTTTGTATTTATATGCTTTTTTTTTTTATTATTAAAATGTATTTTATAAATCATAAAAAAGCTTGCAGTTAAAGTGAAGTATCATGTGCCCCTTGGTTGTATTGGCAAATTTAAATATTAAAGACGATTATTAATATTATTATTGTAATTTTATAAAACAATTTACAATATTTAATAATAAATTATTAATAATTATAATTATATATAGTTTAAAATTATAGTTATAAGTAATTGTAATGCATTTTTGTAAAGAATTATAGATATATAACGATCTGAATTATTTATAACTATTAGTTATAATGATAAATAATACATTATATTATTTAATTTATGTATTATAATAAAATATAAAGAAAATTAATTATTAAAAATATTAATTAATGAAATCTGTACAACACATTGTAACATTGATAAGATTTATGCAAAAGAGACTTTCACTTTTAGAATAGTTCTTTTGAAGGAGGATAAACTCTTTTACAGTTGCTAGATAGTTTGTTATACATTCTTAATTTTCTCACCTCAAACCAGCTATTTTTTTCTGAGACATTTTAACATGAGCCTCATCCATTCCTTTCTTTTGTCACTACCAAATTTTACTATTATGTGATTGTTTTTTCTCAACCAAACACATAGCATTTTTGTAAACCAGACCTTCATCCTTTATCAAAATTGTATCTTTATCCATACACTAATGTAAAACATGCATATTCTTTTGCTCTAAATCATGAAAAAACATAAATCATACTTTTCAGACTTACAAAACAGGACAGTAAAATGAATAATCTAAGGGGTACAGATTTCACAAGGAGCAATTAATTATTTGAAAAAAAAAATGATAAAATAGCAAAAAGAATGATGTTTCATATTTTTACATTGTTTTGATGTATGTGCTGTTTTTCAATTATTATCTGCTGCTTAAATGAATACCAATCAAGAACAGAAAACTTGGGACATATGTAGATGTTCACTAAATGAAAAGTTATCATGGTTACTATAAACTAATTTGCTATATTAAAATCATTATCATAATCAAAAATCACCAAGTAGCATTCAATACTTCACTTTATCCAAAGCTTGCATACTTAACTCAAACTCTCTTTTTATATTTTAGCTGTCACATGTTAAGAATGGCAGCTTGTTTTTCATCCTCTTTCAAGTTTGCTTGTCCACCAATATATGTCTTATCTCAAATACCAAATTTAGCAAAATGTTTAGAACAATGTGCCTTGCCAGGAGTCCAGATAAAATCTATTGATGTAACAGGTCAGATTTCCTTTTATACATGATGTCAAATTTCTGTCTGAATTATTATAAAACATGTTTTTGAAATATTTTGTAAATTTAGTATATGAAAATTTCTTGAACATTTAAACTTTACTTCAAAATTTCTGAAATAATTTTTTCGTATGAAGCTAATATTATCATTTTCTATTAATATTTTTTTGAGAAATATTACTTGTATGTGTAATTTTTTTGACATTCGTATATGAAATTCGCTTATAAAAATGACTCTAAAATCAAGTACTATTTCTTTAAGTTTTCTCCTGCGATATTTAAATTTATACGAGAGAGACCATTGTACTCTTGTTGAGCTAATCTATTTCTTTGAAGTAAAGACATAACTAAATGTTACCTTTTTCTATTTTTTAATTGTAGTGTTATTAACTGGTACAGAATTTTTTTAAAAAAAAGGAAGAGAAAAAAAAAAGTCAAGAGGAAGGGAATTAATTTATATTGAATGATATAATATTTGGTTAAAGATTCTGAGATGTGTGTAAATATACCATGTAATATATGAACTGTCTACTGTGAAAAATTAGATATTACATCAGATTAACTACATTACTTACTCATCTCTTCTCAAATGACAAATTTTTAAGCTATTTTAAATTTAAAATTTAGAAGAAAAAATTGTAATTTTTTTTCCCTTTAGAGAAATTTTTTTGGGGTAATTAAGATATACCTTAAAAGTGACAAGCATAAACAGTTGTTATGGAATTATTTTAAGGATATATGTGCAAAATTTTCCAAATAATTATTCCTGGGTGATTTTAAAAAAATAAATACTAACAACGTTTTATGAATTCCTAATTTGATCCTCTGTTAAATATGAGGGGATACCCAAAAATAACTGGATATTTTTTTTGAAAACAATGTATTTCAATTTTTTTATATAGCGACCATATCTGAAAAGTGCTCTCCATTATTCTTGTTATATTTGTTCATTTGGTGATTCCTTTGTGGGAAACATTTTTTATACTCATTCACAGTGATGCCAACTACTCTTCCCTTGCTTTACCATTTCAAAATCTTAAAATTGATGTATTTTCAAGTCGCTTTTCATACGTGGAAACAAGAACTGACATGAAGCTAGGTCATGTGAGTTAGATGTGGGAAAAAAGGGCGTCAGGCTGTCTTTGACCAAACACTGGCGCAATGAGATGTCTCTTTTTGCTGGTCAATCAGAATACAAGAAATATATTTGGTAGCGATTCTTCTCATCCCCAAATCTTCTGTTAATATTCACTGAACTTAGCTCTAAGGCGATCTAATTAACTCCATCATATGTTCTGTATTGCCTCCCTATTATTCAACTCTGTTGTCATCATTATAATATATCCAATTGCTGAGTCTAATCACACATAAATATATGAATGAGGTGACAAATAGTTACTCTTATCAGTTATTGATATTTCTTAAATCTTGAATATGCTGTCTCTCTACCAACCCACACAACATTTATAATTTAATTTAATAGTAATATCAAAGATCAATTTTACCAATGTATTTAGGTCTAATGGATTTAACTTACGACAACAAGGGATTAAAGCTATTCCTTTAGTTCTTTCTCATTCCAAGAGATCCTGGATCCATGTTTGATTTTTATCTTTGTAGGTTAATTCACATCTACTATGAGTACTTGCTATTTATCACAATCCTCTAACCACAACTCTTAACTTCTTACACTGCCTCTTATATTCAATTTAGTTTGACTTATATACCTGCTTCTTCTACTCAACTCATCACCCGTGGGGTGACTGGGTATGACAGAATAATCCCACTGTAGATCATGCATTTCGTAAAAGGTGACTAAAATAGGTACACAGGGTCTGGGGGTATAAGCCAGGCACCCTACCTCTGGGGATTATATCAGGGGACCTCAGGGACTTACCTTCTTTAGGTAAGTATGGGCATCATACTAAGGCACCTTAGTGATCTTTTTCTTTCCTACGGAGTTTAATGTCATTGGTAAACACTGGTGACACCCCTTCCCCCAGTTGCTCTAGGGATCCTTCTCTATTTTCGTCCCTCCTTTTTTGTCAACCAATTTTTTTTTTCTTTTCCCAATTTTTTCTCATCTAGACTACAGTTAAATCTTGTTTGGCGCAATATAGCCAGGTCTAGCTCTTGCACCAATAACTTTTACATTCATTTACTCACACTCTACTCAACCCATTACATTTCTGTAAATTGTCTAATTTGTGTAAATCACATTTAAATTGGTTAGGTAGAGGTTTTAGTTTATGCAGCTCCCAAGGTAAAATGTTCCCAAGGTTAGTGAGGAGAAATAGCTAGTAGTCCAACATTACAGTTCAGTAGTCTATCATTGGTCTTATAGGACAAATGTTTAAATTTTCTTGCTCCTGAGGGGCTTTTTTGTAGTTAAGTACAGGAAACATGACTTAAACAGGTATCCTGGTAATATTTTTCTTTTCCATGTGACAAGTAAGTGACTATTAGGGTTCCATAGTGTTTAGTGTTTGTGATAAATGCTTGTGATTTGCCTCAGAGATACTTTAATGATCTTTCTCTATTTTTGACTCTCCTTCTTGCCAATGGATATTTAATCCCTCCCCCCCCTTTTTTTTCTTGTCTTGATTACAGCTTAAACAAATGTTTGGTACAGCATAGCCAGATTTTGCTCTTGCATCATAAACCCTAACTGTCACTTATTTGTGAATTTTCTCCACATTTTCATCTGTTTGGGTAAGTGTTTAATGTCAAAAATGAGGTTTATCATTGATCATCATATCACAATTTTTAAAATGAGAAAAGATACTCTAGAGTTTTTCCCTAAAATTACATTTTTATAAGCTGTTTCAAACATCACAACAATTTTTGCAGCATTTTTCTCTAGCAGGAATCAAAACTGTACTGTCATGTGTTGTCAACTATCTCAAAAAACAAAGAGAGCAAAACTGCTGTAGTGAAAAATCACTTCAGGCACACAAAACTATCCCCAGAGATGCTACAGACAGTACTAAACTTACTTAGAGTTGTACAACATGCCCTTATTCCTGTTGAGTACAATTGCTCAGTAGATTAAAAATAAGACAGAGTTGTTTGAAAAGTCAGAAACATTTATTATTCATACCATCCAAGAACCCTAGAAGGAAGAGAAACATACATTTATTTATTACTGTCAACATTTGCTTAATTATTTTTTTATATTATGCATCTTTAATTCATTTAATGTTGACTATTTTCAATAGTAAAAAATGATGAACAGAATATCTTTTTCTGTAAAGTAGTTTCACTTGACCCATTAGGCTAAAAACTCGCTCATCTCTGATGATTTTAAAAGATTAAATCTATTAAGAAATTAATGCTAATTCAACATTTTGTTTGTTTTATTTATTTACTGCTTATTGCTTATAATCTATATAAACATGTAGTTGTGACATTTGTCTATGTTATAGTACAGAAAATTTCTTTAAAAAAGAAATTGTTTACTTTTAATTTTAATAGCAGAATAAAATAAACAATTGCTCGTTATATGAAATTACGTATGCAACGTTTTAATTTCTTTAAATAAAATACCTTGCTAAGTTAAAGCACTTGCAAATCTCAATTATGTTTGTAAATTAAATAAAAGTCCATCTAATATCTTAAATGGAGTTTCACTATACTACTACTACTCAGATAATTAGTTTTACTCTGTTGTATTTTCTTAACATATAAAATAATTCAATTTATTTTTATGTTAAGAAAATTGATGAATGTGAAGGCTCTGCCCAGTACTCATATTTTAATTTTATTACTTATTTATTTTGTTTTGAAAGAAGATCATTTTTAACACTGATTTTTTTTAACAAGAATCTTTGCAATTGTAAATATAACTAGATCATACAACCTGAAAACTCTTTCAAAGTTGTTAATTGAAACAAAGAACAATTTTATAAAATACAGAACTTTCAATATTTTATAAAGTTGTTAATTGAAACAAAGAACAATTTTATAAAATACAGAAGTTTCAATATTTTACTAAATGCACTGAAAAAATTTATTCTTTAATGTAGATGTCTGTACTGAAAATCCTTTGTTAGATGAAGAAAGAAGAAATGCAGTTAAGGATGCGGAGATTGCTGTTTGTGATGGAATGTTACTAGCTAAGAATTATAAGCATATGCCAAATTTAAAATGGGCACATTGCACTTGGGCTGGTATAAATAATTTTTTATTACCTACTTAAATCATATTTTTATAATTTTTTTTTCTCATTGTTAATTTGATTATTTATGTTTCATGTCTTCCTTATATTTTAGGGATTGATCCATTTGTAAAAGTGATACAAGATTTACATGATGAGGTATGTTGATTTCAATTGAATTTTTATTGAATCAAAATTATTTCTTATCATAAATACCTCGATTAAATTGACTGTTTTTCTTTGTGTAACCTCCCTATATGCTGATGAATAACTTAATTATTCTACAAATGCAGTTCCTATTTATATTATATATATTCTATTTTACTGTTCATTTTTAATATATATTTTCACATCTTGGACAAAAATTGCTGAATTTAATATCCAGCATATGTTTTTGTTTTGTTTTAAATGTTTCTATTTCAAATAAAGTTTTTTTTTTTTTTTTTTTTGTACTTTTTACTATTGTGTTTGCAGTTTCATAAATTATTAATTTGTTATAGGAAAATAACTTCTACTATTTGCGGTACAATTGCTAGATTACTGTTGTAACTTTTAAAAAATATTCTGTTGTCTTGTCTTCTACATTTAAATGTTTAATTTTAGGACAAGAAAAAACTAAGAATTTTGAATGAACCCAGCATAACTTTGATCTTCTCATAGCAGAATAATCAGTTACTTTCATTAGAACATACTAGTTTTATTTACTTTAACATTTGAACATGTTCATTTGTGTAGAATGATTTTTGTTTTCTGAATTCACAAAACTATTTGGAAAAGTTGCCCATTGAGATTGTAATATCTCCTAGAGTATTTTTGATATTGTATTTAATTAACTTCACTTTTAAAAAGGAAGTTTTTTTTTTTTTTTTTTTTTTTTTTTTGTTTTTTTTTATTAATATTTAATACATGCACAGTTTTCTTGATATTTTACAAGCTTGTATTAAATTTTAGTGATTTATATTTATTTCATTTGTAATTGTATACATCCAAAGATTTGAATGCAGCTGTTTATCTTTGTCTGCTAAAAAATATAAATATATTTCTAATTTTCTACTCCTTGGCCAACTCTGAAGTTCTATAAATGGTGAAATTTTGCTGAAATTTTAAGTGTTTATTTAGTAAATTTAAAAATAAAGTACTTATAATTTAATTTAAAAATTCTCTTTCCTTATCTGTGGCAATTTCATGGGATCTACAAACAAAAGGAAGAAACAAAAGCTTTAGAATTTTAAAAATAGTGCATTCATTTACTGTATTATGTTCATTCATGCAAGTAATTCATTTCTTAATTCTGGATTTGATTTAAATACTATTTTGTAAAATTTTTTAAGAAATGGGATCTTAAAAGAAAATTATCTTTTCTCTCCATGTTTTTCAAACATAAGTAACTAATATCAATGGATAAGACACCTGTTTTTATGTAATAAATGAATAATTTTTATGAAAACTACAGCTCATTAGATTTTTAATACCATGAGGAGCAAAATATAAAGTTACTCATTACACACACACAAGGGCTGTTTTTATTCAACTAGTAGCAACCTCTTTTGTAAGAAATACTAACCTACAGTGAAATAAAAATGAATTGGAGCCCTATTATCAATTAAGATGACTGGTATAAGTGGATGGATTTGGCAGGTATCAAGAGCAGTGGATGCTCATAGCTAAAATTAATGGGGGTGCTACAACAGAAAGTTTTTAGTCTTTGTTTTAAAATTGTGTAACAGAAAATAAACTTGTGTAAAATTTAATTTAATAACTTGATAAAGTCCTGCAAGAACAAAATCAAACATCATTTACTTATTTTAACTTAGTTTGTTACAGCTCTAGCTTAATTAATTTATTTAAAAATTAAATCTGTTCTTGTTTTAATTTGTGTGAAAAGGTAAATAATTTACTCCTTGATTTCTGTATGACAACTGAAGAGATTTTAATCCATTGAAAGCACTGCAAATGCATTTAGTCTTTCCAAATTTATAGTGCTTTTTAGAAATTTTTTTATTTTCATTGTTGAAAAGCACCATTCTGCTTCTGATTTAGTCATGGAAATTGTCTAAAGTACTTATATCAGTTTCATAATTTCACTAAAAATATCATCTAGATTAATATCCAAGATAAATTTTAGCAGCTCAATTACTTTGGAATATTTCTGAATATCATACTTACAATAGAATATTTTTAGTTCAGTTTCAAACTTTTTTTTGTCAATCATGGGATATGCTTTAGTGATGAGTATTATCTTTTCTGTCTGATATTCGTTCCTAAATCTATAGAGAAGCATTTTTTTGTGGAACAATTTAGCTGCTATTAAATGTTTAGTTGAATGATATCTGTCCATTATATCAATACATATATAGTCACACTTCCTTAGCTTCTATCGTGAGTGTCTTTGAAGGATTTTTACAGTACTTGGAGTTTCTTAGTTCTAAAATAGCATTTTTGAAATTTGTTACATAACCATTAAATTTAAATACACCATTTTCTCTAGATTGCATTTGATTGTAAGTTATTTCAGTGAGAGATATAATCTGATGAAAAAACTCTAACCAAAACTTTAAATTATAATCATTCAGGTATTTTAAAATTCCTGTTGCTTTTGCAGTAGATTGATCTGCATCTATTGTTAATATAATTTCTGTAAAGCAGTTTTCGAAAGGTTGCAAATTTTCATGAACTCTGTTTATGGTCTGTATATTGAAGTTCCACTTTGTAGAAGATGGGCATGCTTGTTGAAAAGGGACACACATTGTGGTGATCTTGAGAAGAATGTTGGAATAGCTAGAATGTTAATGAAAAATATTCTTGCATATCAAAAATATTTTCTGCATTTCTCATGATTAAATTAAGTTGATGTGCATAACAGTGAATGAAGTGTACATTACTATAAACTACTTTTATTTTTGCTTGAACTTCTTTTTAACCTTTCATGATATTTGCACCATCGAATGTATGAGTAACTAGTTTTTGTGCATTTCTTGGAAGGATTATATCCAATTGTTCTAAAATACATTTTGATATACCTTCTGCTTCTTGATTTTGTGGAATAAAGAATCACCAAAAACACTTAAATATTTCTCCATTCAATTTGTACTGTAGAACAAGAATCATTTGTTGTGTCAGCAGCCATGATAGCTTCTGAGGAAGCTTTTCTATTTTCCATTTTTATCTCCTCATGGTATGTTTGTAGCTGGCAATCAAGTATCTTATTCTAAATGGACATAGATACAAAAGAAAATACAACCTATTATTTTGGACAAAATATATTTTACATGGTTCTTTTTAACCTTTATATTATGCTCATTAATTGAAAGTCTGTATGGCTCATTAAGTTTCTCCTTAATACTTATGGTTCCTAAAAGTGACAATGAAACAACATTGTCAACATGCTTCTTTAACTTCTCATACTTTTCAGATTTTTCTTTCATTTTGTTTATATTTCTAAAACCATCTTGTATCCATATTACATCACCTCTAAACAGCAAACACGAAAAACAAAGCAGTGCATTTTTTATTTCACAGCGGCAAAACCAACTTTTCTGTTGGTACCTTTCAAAATTATAGTTACTAATTTCTTGTTGTTGACTATGCATAGTTAATATCGTAGAATATCATTTGTTGAATGACCTTTTTTCTTAACCGCAACTTTCTCTTGGGGAGATAGCTCTGAAAACTTTCAGTGTTGAAATTCACTAACAGTCACAGAAATATCTTGGTGATGCAAGGCCATAATTAAAGCTTTCTGTTAATTAAATGCACCAAAAAATGAATGAAATAGAATAGCTGGAAGTAGGATAAAGTAATCTCTAATTCTACATTTTGTCAAATTCAAGAATGTGGTACATGCTTTTTAAGCACAAGATACACATAGTATAGAAAAAAGAGGTACATTCCTCTAGCACTCCCAAGGTCGGCACTGCAGAAACGAGAGTGCTCTTTCTCCCTTGCAGCCTTGTGTGCAGCTTCCTGTGTGCCCAATGCATGCAACAGTCAAACACATAGTGGCTGGAATTATGAAGCTCACAGTTCCATGCAAAGTTTTTTGCATCGTTTTAGAATTATACATTATACAAATATAAAGAAAGAATTAAAGTAAAAATGGACTCATTTTATTAAATATTGTTGATAATATATCAAGTGAATATTCTGCAATTCCACAGTGCCTATACACTAGCCGCCACTGATCAAGAGCCCACTTGAATACAAAGTGCTGGAAAGGTACTCAAAGTATATGAAACCTTTAAAATTTGTGTAGGATTTATATGGTCCTGAATAAAATTACGTAATTTTTACTGTACTGTTTAAAGGAGGGAAATAGCCATGATGTACATGGATGTAAGAGACTATGTGACAGGTGACGTTACTTTTAGAACTTTATATGAATTCAAAATATTTTTTTCTAAACCATTTTTCTCATCTTATTCTGAATTTTAATAAATTTATACATTTACTTTGATGTATTTTACATAAGTACTTTTTTATAAATAAATTGAGCTTGGAATTTCTAATTAGTATAGTCATTGTTTTTGAAGTAATTAATAAAATTAAAGGAATGCTTGAAAACTGGACTTTTCAGTTGTGTTTAATGGACTTAAATTGTTGAAATTGCTCAGCTTCTTTACTGAAATTAATATACCTGAAATACAAAAAATTATATTGCAAGTATCTTGAAATATATAGAGCTCTTTTTAAATATTTTGGGAAAATAGAAAGGAAATTAGATTGGAGATATATTTAATTATGACTATTTCAAAAAAATTGAATTTTTTTTTCAATAAAGATTGTCTATTAAGTAAATTTATAAACAATTCATGTTTAAATGGACATATTTAATTATTTTTAGTGTGGATGTCTGAGAAATATGGGCGATTCAGTGATGCTTGTATATACTGAGGCTAAAGAGTGAGTTAAGTGAGCATTGTCTCAACTGACCTGTATTTAATGAAAATTTCTTCACAAGATAATCAGAAAATTTACATAAATCCGAATACTTACTTATTTACTATATTGTTGATATTTTTGCAAACTGAACAGTTGTACAGATACTAGTGTAGCGTCAAATTACTACACTTCAAAGTTACTAGTGTAGTTATCAAATTATGTTTCGTTTTCCTTCACTTTTATCTTGAACTCTATATCACAATTGCTAAACTATAGTAATTGTGTAGAGATACTTATATGCTAATCTTGCACAAAACAGAAATTTTTTTTAAAACAATTTATCTACTACTCAAAGGGCATGATATTTAATAATAATCTGGGAATGGATAGACAAATACACTTGTGTCCAAAAGTTAAACATAATTCATAAAATGGAAAAAAGAAAAAAAGAAAAAAAAAAAAAAGCAAGGAATATTGGTAAATTTGTGTGAAATAATTTGTTGGAGGTGAAACTGTATGCAAAACATATCAATCGACATCCTCATGCATGAAACACAGATAAACCTTCTCACACAGCACAAGCAGTTCAGATAAGTTTCATGCAATTCATGTGCAAGAGAACATAGTTAATGATTAAATAGAATGAACAATGATAGAAAAGCAACTATTGGATATGTTTGTGAAAAGAAGAATCATTGGAATGCTCGAATCCGTAGGATCACAAACCGAAGTGCCTTGAATTCAGAATGCTCTTTAGTGTGTCGGGGGGGGGGGGCCCCAAGGCTGTGGAAGAGATATCAAAGTGCTGGAAGTGTTAACTGAGGACCTTCAGAGGGACAGTTGTGCCAGAGGACTGGATTTGAGTTTACATGTGTACGTGTTTCTTGACAAACTATTTAGAGATGACTCAATCATGTTGGTTTCTATGCCAGACGACCAGCAGTTTGCATTCTCCTCACATTTATGCATAAATGCGTTTGTTTAAACTAGAGTTTTGGTACATCAATCTGGAGTTTGAATCAGTAGGCAAATGTGACATTCAGTGACAAATCTTGGAGACAGAATATAACATCTATCGACTAAATGATATGGCGAGAACACAGAACTCATTTTCACTCAGGGAACATCAAGCAAATACATTGTTTTTCGTCATGGGAAGTTATGGTGTGAGCAGGCATTGTACTGGATGTCCATATCTCCTTATCTTTGAGGCAGGGCCTGTAACTGCTAAGAGATCCAGAGACATTCTTAAGCCATATTTGCCTGTTTCGAGGTGCTGTCAGTCTAGACTACATATGTATGGATGGTAACGCACCCTATGAGCCTGATTGACAATTTCCTTGAAACGAAAAGTATCCTACGTATGTTATGGCCTGCTCACTCACCTGATATGAATCCTAACAAGCATGTGTGGGGTAAACTTGGGATAGAAATTACAGCCCTTCTGCACCCATCAAACTCCATTCCAGAACTGAAAAGAGCTCTTTGTTACATTTGGATCTTTATGAGCACTTATTGCATCTACTATGTCAGCATATATAGGAAATCATTATGTAATATGCCCGATAGTTAAAGGTGTCCACATGCCTTATTAAAACACATCTCATCACCTTTTTATTTCATTTTTTAACTAAAGTGTAAATTCCTCTTTTACACAGTTTTCTTTCAAACTGTTTCTTTGGATACTAAAAGTGATTATTATCATTCTTTCTCTTTTTGCTTATAACAGTTTTATGCCTTTACGTCACTTTTCTTATCATTTCGACTTAGAACTCCTTCATTATTCAAATATCTACCTATTATTGTTAACTTTTGAACACAACTGAACATTTCAGTGGATTCCATGCAAAGCATTCTTTTTAGATGATTGGATACTTAACCAATTCTTATCTTTTTTCAATAATGCTAATTATTAATTTAAATTTTTTTTTAAAGTACTCTTCAAGACATGCCATTAGACACATATATCACATTACTGTAACTCAATTTTTGTTTTGAGTGAAACAATTATCTATAACAGGGGTATTCAACCTTTTACACTTTGGGAACCCTTTGAGCTTACCGTTTTCTTGAAGGAATCTCTTGATCAAAGTACTGAAAAAATAGGATATCAAAGCTTTATCCTACTCAAATTAACAAAATTATTACTGCATCTTTTTTTTTCCCATCAGAACACAAACTTCTTAATAAGATAATGAAGGGAAAGATAGCTAATGGCGTTTTTTTTTGTTTTTCTAAGATGTATTATATCAATAAATAAAACCAACAATAATTTAAATTAAAACAAATTCATAAAAAAGAAAATTTTTAATGACTTGGCTGTGATTGTTTTTTATTTCAAAGTATTTTAATGCCTAGAATTATTGATAAAAACTGCAACTTAATGTCCTGTTCAGTAACCAATCTGTTTCTGCATTTTTTTTTTTTTTTGTCGCAGCGTACAAAGAGAAAACGTTTTCTCATACATAGGTCGAAACAAATGACAGATGTTTCACAACTTTTTTGGAAATTTCAGGATATTCTTCTCTTTAATGTCAATGCAAAAATGTATAATATGAACTTGACTAAATTTTAGTTTCAATTTAGTGCCGGTCAATATATCAATTTGAGAAATACTAACTGAGCCAAAGAATGGAGATTAATATGTGACCTAATGTGTCTCGATTAATGTATTTGAAGCTTGTGACTTTTATGGAATTTAAGATTTTGTTTTATCCAAAAAATATTTATTTATACTTTTTTTTATAAGCAAACTGCATTTAAGAATTCAAGCTTGAATAAAAATTAAAATTTTACTAAAATTTACTTTGATTAAGAAAATAGTGATCACTTACGGAACCCCTGTCAAAGTTCCAAGGAACCCAGGTTGAAGACCTCTGACCTATAACAAAGGCTTACAAAAATTTAAGGTAATGATAATTTTAGTTTGTACAGGTAATCACGTTACAGTATCATTAACATCACATGTATGCATCAAACACTCACGATAGAAGCTTATAAAACACAGAATGTACCAACAAAAGAGTAAATAGTATGCATGTCAAATATTTGTACTAAAAGATACAAAATTTTTATTTTATTCCCAAATTAAAGGCAAAGAAACTATAGAAGTGGGACAATGAACGTACAGTTTCAGGTGTCGTTACCTTTATCAAACCTTGGTTAACTTTTTTGAAGTCAGTCACTAAAAAATTCATCATGTTACTCTAGTAAGTCATTTACACAAACAAATAAATAACAAAATATAAGCTTTAATTAATCACATTTTTATAAAAGTATAATGCTTTTTTATAGAAAAAAAAAATAAGACGTAAAATATGGTAACTAATTTTACGAACTTTATAGGAAAGCTATATTCTAAGATACTTCATATAATCTTAATCTACATTTATATTCAAAAAATAATGAAATCAACCTTGAATTATAAATTTATCTCAATTAAGAGACTTGCCCCCCCCCAAGACTCTGAGGCAGTTTTTTTTTTTTAAAAAGATTCTGAATAATAATATTTATTTTCAGTCATACCTTAATTCCAATTTACATATGATTTTTAAGTTGATACATAAATAGATAAGTAAATAAAATACTTAATTTTTATATTTGTTTCCCATCAATCCAATAAAAAACAATTGGGTGAAATTTATGACGATATATTTTTGAAAATTGAGTTCATTAGTGGTGAAAGCCGGTATCAAATATATATTGCATATATTTTATTTCAATCAAATAAAAACTTCATGAGAAATTTATTATGATGTATTTTTGAAAATTAAGTTCGTTACTGGCGGAAGCAGACATAAAATACGAACGCAAAAACAAGTTAATTTTTGAAAAGTGGTCAGGTACGACATTTATAGTGTATAGAAAACAATAGCCCATTGGGTGGATAATATGTATTAGCACAGCTTTATTCATATAATATCTATTTAATAGCTTTCATTCTGCATTAGTTATTAGACTAAAGAGAGGGGAGGGGGAAGCTAATTCGAGGTCGAATTCTGAAAACGAAATTTGTAAGGATTTACTATTTATTAGCGTCGTAATTAGAACATGAGAGCTATTTATTGTTTTTAAATTTGAAACATGTTGGCGGTTCTAGGAAAATATTACTCGAACCCTCGGCTCGACTAAAAACATCGCTAGCCACAAAATAGCGAGCATAACCATTTGGCTACTTCGTACGCTATTTCAATGCAATAAGATAATGTTTCCATTCTTGCAAAATGTATTATTCATGTAAAATTGTTCACATATCTGAGAACCAGAATAAATATTTTTCTATATATTCTTCATTTAATCATAAAAATTCGACATATTTTAATCTGAATTCTACAAAGGAGTTTTGAAAAAATAGTAATAAATGGTCACCCAATCTTTCTACTTAAATATAGTTAAAATGTTTTGTGAGTAATCTCTTGAATAAGTATATACAGTTTTGTCAATTGAAATGAAATAGTTACTTTTGGGTTTTAAATATAATATAAATAGTGATGCACAATAATAATAAAAATACACATGCAAAACAAACACATTGAAATAATATTTTCCCTTGGCGATATGATTATGAAATTCCAACACATGCAAATGGTAATAAAAATAATAATAATGCCTTCAAAATCCTCGTTCAGGCTTTCTACCTACAATATAATATCACAAATTAATTGAATATCAAGAAAAGCTTTAATGGTATTACTAATATAATTTCATGGATACAAAATGACTAAAAATTTTCATTTACATAATTTTTTGTTTTTTTTTCTCTTTTCCTGTGCTTCTAGAATCAAAGCTGGGTTACGCATGGGCTTCGACCTGGGGTATCGTAGATCAACAAATTTGGGTAATAGACAATTGATATAAAAGAATTCCAATTTTTTTGTCATAGTATCCGAAAAATCATTTTTTTTAAATATTTTTTTTCTATTTTGTGATCTTTTGTCCACATAACAAAAAGGCATTTTCCCCCTGCAATTTTCAGTTGCCCCTGAATTTGATAGAAATAATCATGTTTTTTTATTTATAATCATGTTTCCAATTCCATCGAATTTCTAGAAGAGAAATTTTTTTGTGGTTATTGCTTCTTCGGGATTTATGTTTTGGCAAGAGGCTGGGCATTTTACCTCAACAATTCCATCATCATCAACTAAACCATCTGGAGTGGCTCCTAAGTACTTTAGTTTTGGATGTATGAACAGTCCACAGGGCGAACTATCAAACCCATTGAATTTTCTAAAGCCTTCACAGCCTTCCCTTCATGATTTATTATTTATTTATTCTTTCTTTGGTATGCTGAAGAATATAATCTTGTCTTGCTGCTTTGACGGCTATTCATATTATTTAATAAGTGTAATAAATTTCTGCTACACAAGTTTTATAATAGCAAATGTTCTAATGCACAAATAACTAAATACTTGAAGAAAAACATTTGAATTTCAATTCTGGAGGTACGAACAAAGAATGTGGCTCAACAGATTTACAATATGTCCACTGGTATATTCAAAATGCATCAAAAATATCTATTGTTCATTTTAATAATTAATAAAGTAATTTGAATAGTGTATTTTTTTTTAAATACTCAGTAAAAATAGAATTAAAAAAAAGAAATTTCTTGGAAAAAATTTCCTTTTTTTAAGAAATCGTGTATCAAGCTTACTTTTTAAACACTGTGAAATACCATATAGATATCTGTATAGTAAGTGAGACAAACTTTCAACGAATATTACGCAACTTTAAATAAAGCTTCAGAGGAGGAATTTTCAGATCACCAACTACAAAATTCCTAGAAATCGGCCGACTTCACCCCAAAGGATCATAAATTTCCTTTTGTCAATGTGTCTTTATCATGTATCCTTGCGCACTGAGGCGGGACTTTTAATTTTGCTTTTCCCTCTTTTCTTGTTTACTTTTCTGTCTCAACAAATTACAAGCAGCGAAATGAATAAATTTTTTTTAAAAAGATATGCATTTGAAAGAGCTTAAAAACAGGGAGGATTATGTGGAATTACTTTTTTTTGTCCGATTATTCAAAGTATTTTTATGATCATTTTAGTGCACCGGATGCAAATTTTTAGATCTTTAATAAAAATTTAAAAATACTTACTTACTTTTTTTTTTTTTTTTTTGTAACTCCATAGAAGCCTTTCTTACATAAACCAAAACAATAAACTTATTCATAAGTAACCAGTCATGTTTCTAATTGAAATGGGAGAGTAGAGAATTACCTTGATGAATTTTTCCGTTTTGTGCTAGATGTAATATTGAAAATATTTCCCTACATGTATGTGAAGTGATTGGAGAAAAAAAAGTTGTTTCATTTTCTATCGGGCCGTGATATATTCAATTTAGATGATTTTGAATGCCCTAAAGTCAGTAAGTTGCTGAGTGACTAACTGTATGACTCTGAGAAATTTATTTTACATTGTATATTGTTCTTTCTATAATATAATTAATTGTATTGCGTTAAACACTTAGTTAAACGTTATTTAGCTCAAGGAATCTATAAGATTATCCCCTCCCACATATTTTGCAGTGTAATGGAGTATAGAACAAGGCCTTAAGTACAGTCACTAGTTGGATTTTGGCAAATTATCATTTTTTGGTGTTTGTTTTAACAATCCATTCTTTTTTTAGTGAAATTATCGCTGGTCGTTTCTTATTTCTGAAAATACTTCTGTTTAATTGAAAAAGAAATGTCATATTTTTCCTTTGATGAAAGTTATATTGTATAGTATTTATCAAAATTTCAACAAAAAAAAAAAAAAAAAAATGCTCGCTAGTATTAAAACTAAACCACAGTAAAGTTGGTATGAGCTTTTACTTCTCTGTCTAAATTTATTCAGAATGCTTGAAAAACTTACCATTTTAAAGCTAAATTTCAAATTTTGTGTATGTCTACTCCCCTCCCCCTTTATACTCCCTGAACCCTCCGTAATTATTTGTTGTCTAAAAATTTTTTGCTTTCCCTTCTTTTAATTCCCAATGCCGCCACCGCTTCTAAGCTTCAGTCCGTCCAAGATTTATCGATAACGCCATAGTTGTTGAACTTTTTCAATGAATGCGAGCAACATTTTGTTTTATGTACGTGCGTAAGGGTTTTGCATTTTATTCGAGTGTTTGATTGTACTTGAATAAAGAACGATGAAGCCTATTTCGGACTGTTTTTGGCTTGACATCACTTCTCCTGTTGGAAAAATAACTATTTTTGAAGCTGAATAGCATTGTCTGTTGTCTTGACGAGCCGTTTACAGGATATATCGGTCATCAGTTGCTGTGGTAACACGTAGATGTCCTTCTCTTAATTGACATCTAACATTCCCTGTTTTTTGGAATCGATTCCACAGCCTTGAAATAGCCCTTCTTGAAACTCCAACAACGCCTGCTACTCATTTTTGTGTTTGTACAGATTCAAGTCTCTCTATAATATACCAAGTCATGGATTCCGGTATTTCACATTGTTGTGACATTTTCAAGTCACATTTTCTCAAAACAAAAGCTGAACAATTGAATTGCACAGCTGAGACAGCGAAAAAAGGAGCTGCTGCGAAATCACGATTTCTGCACTTTTATCCTTTTCTTGATTTTGACGTCATGAACACTGATTCCTTCCGTTTCTTTTCTACGCTTTAAATTATGGATCTTTTTTTGACGTTAGTTATCGATGTAAATATTTGTATATTTTCGTTTAAACCACGCGTTCTTCTATTTTTTTTAGCAGAATATATCATATAAATAAATCGCAAATTTTTCGAGTTCTATTTACTGTAGGACACTAAATCCAGCATTATCCCCTTCTTGGAATAAACCTGAACACGTATAGTAAATCCAGTCTCTCTAAGTGTATGAAAATCATCAGAAAGCATTACTTATATCTTCCACATCTATCAGTAAATATGGAAAATTTAAATGTGTGTGATGTATGTCAATGGAATGTACTGGATTTACCAATTTGTTTTTAATTGTGTGCTATAAAATATTAATTTTTGTCACTTTAGTGTGTGAAGGGAGTTCTAAAATATTTCTTATGAAATATATCTTATGATGTATTTTAAATAATTTTAATTTATTTTTAACTCAATTTGTTAAATTTTATGATGCATGCTTGAAATACCTTTTTAACAATTAGGTTTGGAAAAAGTTTTTCTTCGTTTATTCTTTTTTGTAGCCGAAATTTACCCTCACTCGACACAGTGGCGAAGCTTTTTGTTCTTCAATGGCCGAGTATGTTATGTGTCATATTCTAAACAGTGAAAGGCAAACTAAGCTGTGTTGGAAAAATCAAGAGTCTAAAATTTGGTAACGTCATCTATATTGTCATTTTTATTCACATAATCAATTATAATGAAATCAGTGTTAAGAAAAATGTAATTTTCTCATGTTAGTAGGCATTTTTCAATATTTTCTACATACTGTTTTACTCTTTTGTTGTGCAAATGTGTTATTTAACTTACAGTTTAATGATTATTATTATCTTATAGAAATGTTTCACTTCTAGGAATTAACTCTTGGGCGTAAAATTAGTATTCGTAAAAAAGTTATTTATTTGTTTGCATGTTAGGATATGGGCGAAAGCTACATTTTTAAGAATGAGTACATTAAATAAAAAGCGCTAAATGTAAAAGTATAAAATGAGATACATAACTTTTTAAATTTCAATCAAATATTATTAAAGTTTTCAAATTTTAAAAATTCTTTTGTTATAAAATGTAACATTTTGTACTTTTCCTATCCATATGCACCCACGGATAATGAAATCAGCTCGCTAAGAAAAAAGCAAGCTACAACTGCCAAATTATGCAAATAAGAATGAAGTCCGGTACGCAAATTATTCAAATTTGATGCGAATGCGCATGACCATTCATGATGCAGTGATGCTGCATTCAACTAACGTGGCCTGTATAAACCGAAGCATGATAGAAGACCCATATACGTAAAGATTATGTGTCGATGATAGGAGGATACTTAGTGATTAGAATGTCAGGTAGACGCTGAAGAAATTTCTTGAAATTAATAAAATTCTTGAAATTTCTTGCAACGTGTTAACGTGTATTTATATTAGAAGGCTTAGAGGATATTTATATTGAGGGCACACACACACACACGTATATATATATATATATATATATATATATACACACATATATAAGAATATAATTAATGTTAATTAGGCATAATTTTAAATTATACAATATTATATTAAATTACAGATAATAATCTCTAAAAATAAATTGAAAAAAAATATTAAGGCTGAAAACCTATAAATATTACAGAATTAATTAAAAAATATCAGTAATTATCAATTCAACCGTACAATTAAATTTTTTAAAAAAATATTCAAAATTAAAAACATGCAAAATATTATAATAAAAAATTGTCATAAATTGATACTGAAATAAAAATTTTACATAATAATTTTAATTCAAAACATATGTAAACCATTAATTGAAAATTACAGCATAGATAAATATAAAGCTACCCAAAACATAGCAAATCTCAAGAGAAAAGAAAAGAATTAATAAAAAACAAAAATGCAGATGATGTAATTACTTTGGAATGGGAAAAACGTGTTTAAACCAGTTTTATGGATCCAACCAATTTACACGTGTTGTGAGTCAACTACAGTCTGTTCCCATCGACTCTCATAAGGACTTTTTCATGCAAGTTTTTCTTGCATCTTCTTGTGACTTTCCCTGCTACAAGTTTTAGTGAATATTTGGACTGTTTTTTTTTTCTTGGATTTTCATATGCTAACCACCTTTGGTGGTTTAGCGTGCTAGTGGGCGCTAAGCGCCTTTGAACCTTGAGCGTTCTTAGCACTATTTTTTTTTAATTCATAAAAATTCGCTATTCTGAATTCATTCTTGGGGATTATCATGCCAAGCTACCTGGAATTCAAATCGACTGTTGCTGGATTGCTGAAACCAGAGGAGGTAAGTGCCATTTTCGGTGACTCGATAATTACTCCTGAAGCCTGTAAAGATTTTTTCTCTAATCACAACTTAGGCACTCTTCATCAAATTCTCCCCTTCTTAAAAAAATTTATTGATTCTGTTGAAAATGGTTCATGTTCAGACTGCCCACCCAGTGTTTTCAAATCTCTTAAAATATTTTCAAACGAAATAAAAAAAAAAACACAACCCAAGCTGATATTATGAATCATCTTAAAAATAAAAATCAAATTCTAAATAATACTGTCTCCAACCTAGAACTCAAAATAAAACAGATGGAAAAGCTGGGAAGCTAATGAAAAATTTGAAACTCTACTTAAAAATCTAGCTTCTGAAACCTGTTCAAAATGCTCTGAAAAGTTTAAATCCACTCCTACCATCATTACAGTAAGTAAAGATATTGAATTTCACGAAATAAAAAGTAAAAGAAAGTTAAACTTTCCCAAAAGAATTACAGATACAAACTCAAAAAAATTTAAAAAAAAAAAAAACAGAAATATATCCTTCCATTAAATAACACATATTCTGAGCTCTCTGATGAAGATTCAGACATTGAGAGCAATGATGATTTCATCTCTGATATGGACGATATAAATTCTCAAGCAGTTAGTAGTGATAAAACTAAAAATAAAAAAAACTAATAATAATGTTGAATACGACTTGGAATTCCCCGACATATTGGAAGAGGAAGCTAAAAAAAAACACACTCCCCCAATCATCTTAGCTAATATTGACGACCCAAAAGCAACTCTTGAAAATATGATGAAATTGAAATTGACAAAACGGGAGCTCACAGACAATTTAAAAGAAATATTTTAAAAATCCCCCCCCCCCTACAGTTGAAGCATTCAGAACAAGCCAAAATCATGTTCAAGAGAGGAATTTAGAAGCTCACATTTGAATTACCTAGTGAGAGAATCCTTAAATGTATAATTAAAGACCTCCCAATTAATTATTCCCTTGCTGAAATAATTCAGGAATAAGCTGAATATAATATCATAGTCAATGAATGTAATAACTTAAAATCCAAAAAAAAAAAAACCAAACAAAAAAACCAGTCTCGCCCCCTATTTTTAGCTACACTTCCTAAAACAGAGAGCAACGAAAAATGTTTCGAAATCCATAATATTGGATACCTTTCAATTTAATTGAACCTCTCCAAAAAAAGAAAAACACCCAATCAATGCTATCACTGTCAAAGTTATTTTCACCACTCCAGATTCTGCACTAGGGAATTTAAATTTGCGAAATGTGGAGATAATCATCCAACTCATTGCTGTACCAAAATTCTTGAAAGCCTCCCAAATGCTGTAACTGCGGTGGAGATCATACTGCAAATTACTCTGGTTGCCCCACAAATCCTATGAATTTCAAACCCTCTCCTCCACAAACCACAAACTACTGGGAAGAACGATGTAAAAATGCCAAAAACAACAATAGACAAAGCGACCAAAACACCACACCCACCAATGACAGCCAACCTTCAAGTCTTCCCTTCGTTATTGAAATAAAAAAGAATTCAAAAATTTCAAATTTGATAAAATAATGGAAACTTACGAACAATTTGAATCAATAGAACAAATATTCGCTGATAATAAACTTGATTTATGTACAAAAATTGAAAAATCATTCCAAGTCATTTGCAGTATGATGTCCATCTGGTTCTAAAATTTAATATGCTAAATAAACTACCCCCATCCCTCCTGATTTCAAGCTTGAATGCAAATGGCATTAAATCAAAAATAGGAGAACTCCAAAATTTCATAGATGATTACAACCCATACATCCTAGGAGTCCAGGAAACTCACCCCAAACCCTCTGAAAAATTGAAAATTCCAAATGGTTATTAAAAATACCTCCACCTCTGAAAATACCACCATCCATATTAATACCAAAGACAACCAATACTTCACAGTTTCTACAATTTGTTTACATATGACTTCCTTCAGAGTCCTTACAATAGCCTCTGTTTATTCGCAGATGACGCAGAAATCCTCACCCAAGGAAATAGTTCATTTAACATAATAGTTACATTACAAAATCGTCTAAAACAAATAGAGGAATGGATGACACTCTGGAGGATTGCTGTAAACACTAATAAAACTAAAGCTCTCATATTTAGTAAAGGTCACGCCCTCCCTTCTAATGAAAAACTCAAATTCTTTAATGATCAAATCTCTTGGGACTCTGAGGTCAAATACTTAAGGAGTTATCCTGGATTCCAAACTCACCTTCTAACTTCATATGCAATCAATAATTGATAAATGCTGGGCCAAAATCCATAACTGTATACCTTTAATTGGCAGAAATTCAGTACTAACTCTTGTTAACAAAGTTCTTCTCTATAAACAAGTAATTCGACCTATCCTTCTTTATGCTTCCCTTACTTGGGGCCATCCCGCACCTACCCACATTAAAAAAATTTAAGTCCTTCAAAATAAAATACTCCTCATGATTACTAACTCACCTTGGTTTGTCAGAAATTCTGTCATACACAAGGATTTCAATATCCCTCCTATTATTAAACACATCAACTATCTCTCTAGAAGATTCTATAATAGACTAACAAATCATAGTAACCCGCTAATAAGGGCCCAGCTAATTTTTGCTCACAATAATGGAACCCCTACCCTACCCTACCAATCTTGCAATAATTATTTCCATCTCATTTCCCCATACACTTTGCATTCCGACTCAGACCTTTTGAATTAAATCCTTCATCACGCCTCTTTCAGTCAACCATCTCACTCCAAGACCAACATCATCATCTATTCAGCTGATCGTTAGATGTTAACTAACCCTATCGCCATCCCTACCTTTCCTCTCTTGAACTAGTTAGCTGACCACCAAGAATCATTACTTTTCCCTTCCTTCTTCAGCTTTCATATTATCAAAAAAGGTTTAAATAATATTTTATTTATTACTATATAAGTTTACATTAATAATAATAAAATTTTTTTAAAAAATTATCATATAAAATAATATTCTCTTCTTGCAGAAGATTAACTAGACGTAGTCTATCGAAGGCACCGAGGGGTTAAAAATATATTAATATTTTTTTTATAATATCTTACGATAAGATTAGTAAAAAAAAAATCTATTAAAAATCTCACCCTCATTGTAAATAATTCATTCATTTTCCTATCCTCTTTTCTCTCCATTTTCTTTTATTTATGTTTTTTTTTAAAAAAAATTCATTTGTGCATTAGGCACATTTTATTACGCTTGTTTTAATATTTTTAAAAAAAATTAAGGCTTCTATATGACACTGAGTAAAAAGTTCACCGGACTGGCACTTGTCTCTATCTGATTGTTGTTGGTGGATCCAACCGTTTCAACCTCAGTAATTAACATACATTGTCATTAAAGGTATAAACCAAGAATAATCACAAAATTTCAGAAACTAATAGAATATCAAATTAGGAAAAAGAAAAAAGTCAATAAATATATTAAAACCAAAATATATAGCCTTAAACTTAAAATTAATCTATACCCATTAATATTACTTAAATAGAATAGGGTAGAATCTTGCATTGCTATTGGTCGGTGGGCGTTCCCAACTATTTGGAATACTTGAGATTTCTTCAATACTTGTTGCCATAGCTTGCAGGAAGATATTAACTTTATCGATGATATTAGGTATATTTTTCATCCTTTCACATGCTGTTAGAAAAACATGAGAGACTTTGAATAAGTTTTGAATTTCTTTTATAGCATCGAAGATGCTAAAAGTATTTGGACTATTTGGAAGGGTCGATAGAATCGCTGCTATATCATGGTTGGGAGGCGCCATCTGTTGATGGGTCTTGTTGCTACAGGCTTGAACATACGAGTAATTACACGGAACTTGTCTTTTTTTTTTTCCCCTCCCAATTTTACAACGTTTTTCTGAATTTCACTTGGTGTGTGTGTGTGTGTGTGTCATCAAATTTTCGATCGTTAATTTAATCAACTTCCCATCAAGCTAGAGCTTTGAAATTTTGGGAATCGTTCGTACTCGCCTAACAATGCAATATTTATACGTTTGCGACAAGTTTTAACCAATATTTCAATAATTTTAATAAGTCAAAATATTCTTTCCTCTAGGCGCTTTTAGGATTCAGGAAAAAATTTCTTTCCCCCTCTGGGAGCACCGGGCACTCCCCACACCGCATGAGGTTATCGTAAACCTTTTGTACTCACAAAGGGGAGATACTATCTCCCTTTACAATCTCCGAGATAGTAAGGGTTGCTGACTTTTAGTCAGTAATCATTCGCAAGAAAGAAAGTTTCCAATATTAGGCGCCATATCTTATCACAATAATTTTTTCTGAATTCTGGTTCCCATTTTTTTTTAATAGAATGACTTACAAACTTTCAAATGCATGTTTTGATTTTATATTATGAATTTTTTAATACGCTCACAAATGTCTCTTTTTAAGTAAATTTTAAAGATAAAATAACTAACAGTATTAACTAATATTTCAATAATTTTCTCTAATAAACTTTGCCACCATATAAAAACGTTGCTTTTAAAAACGTTGGTTTTTATATCGAATTATTGTTTCTTGAGGTTGTTTCTGCAGTGGTTTTTCCTTCACCTGCTTCTGGAAGTTGGGACAGCCTCCCAATGACGCAATATGGCATTTTAGCTTGCAATTAATGAAGGAAGGGTTATCATTTTTTTCCTTGTGTGACCTTCGCCACACTTCAGGCAACTGGCTTGCATATTACAATGTTTTGAGGAGTGGTTAAACACATTACATCTGTAGCACTGTGTAATTTGTTTACATTATTTAAAGGAATCAACTTCTATTGTCATGAGCAGGCAATCTGTCATATAGATTTCTTCAGTTTTCTTACGGATTCTAAGTTCAACCAAAAAGTTGGGAAGTGGACGCTATTTTGAATTGCTTGAGTTGGGCCATTTTTATTATAGAAAATTCTTTGCATATTTTTTGCTATATCAGCAATATTTGTTGATATTGGTTAATATTTCAAACTAATTTTGACCGGTTTGTCTTACCTGGGTGGTATGATGTAGTATTCATAGCCTTTAAGAAATTTGGTGATTTCTCGATGTTAGTCGGGAGTTCCAGGATGTATTTGGATGTATTCTCTGGCTAATTTGGAACTGAAATTAGGAGTAAATATGTTGATTTCTTGGATTATTAGGCTATAATTCTGCGTTAATCACTGCATTATTGGTTGAATCTGAGGGGGGGGGACTGGCTCAGCCACTGGTTGATCTGATTGGTTGTCCAGTACGACGAAATTGTTCGTAGTTTGTAGGGGAGGTGCGATATCCAGCTTCGGCTGTTTAACCATTTTGAGGGGCAAATGATTCAATCATTGTCGGCAGGTTTGTTTTGTTTTTCTTCTTCTCTTGTATCTGAGCGTGTTGCTTTTTGAGTATGGATTTTGCAATTTTTGATGGGGCATTTAGGTAGCTTTTCGATATATTTTTTTAAGTGATTAGAATTCTGTCTTCTTTGGCACCTCATCCTCTATAGATAAGCAGGATTGCAATAAGAAGATGAACCCGTTTAAAGATCTGATTTTGTCTG
Source organism: Nephila pilipes (assembly GCA_019974015.1). Taxonomy (NCBI): domain Eukaryota; kingdom Metazoa; phylum Arthropoda; class Arachnida; order Araneae; family Nephilidae; genus Nephila; species Nephila pilipes. The sequence continues at coordinate 83,189 of BMAW01077577.1, forward strand.
CAGGTCTGAACAGGAGTAAGCGGGGTTTCCGTTTCCTTTTCTGATTCATCCGAAACATTCTCTTTGATTTCGGGGTTTGTTTTATTTGGACTTAAACCAGTGCTGCTTTTCTTTTTCATTTCCAGGGACATTTTCGCTCAATGTTGTGGTAAGATCAATAGAGTTTTTCAGTCTTACGAGCAGTTTGTTTCGTACGTTCCATTACGTTCTTCGACGTGTAATTTTCAGTTTTATGTTTAAATATTCAGTTTCATGTTTACTTTTACTAGTTTGAGTAAGACTTAAATATGTTGGATAAAAAGATAAAGTAGGTTTATCTTCAGAAGATTTATTTTAATTCAAAAAAATTTGTCAGCAATATAATTATGTTCATAAAAGTATAAATAGATAGTAACCAAAGTATTACTTGCTGATCTTCCTTGTAGAATATCCTTAGTTAGTTTAATTTCTTATTTGTATGATTAATATATAATTTTCTCTTAGTACAATATTAATAAAATATTTGAATATATCATAAATAATGATTTCATTCATATTATGTTTATAAATAATTAACATTACCTTAACTAGATCATCTCTGTCTTTCGAATTATAGAGGTCTTCAAAATCCTAACTACGAATAGCAAATATATTTTTGCCTTTTTATTCTTAATAATATCTAAAATATTTTTAATGTTAGCAGTTTTATTAAAATTATTATTAGTATATTGTAAGATTTTTTGTAATAATTTACCTACTTTTGTAATATAAGCATTGTAACCGTTAGTGGCTGTTGTAAATTTAATGTGGTCTTCTTAAAATTTTGGAGCTAGAAAGAACTGAGGAAATTTAATTTTATTAAATTGTAAACCTATTTTTTATATATACAGCTGTTTTTTTTTTTTTTTTTTTTATAGCTATTATTAATTTCAAAGTCAGTAAAATTATTTTTTAAATAATCAGTTTATTTTTTTTTATTAATAGTTGTATTATAATAATATTTACAAATAATTGCATAATTATTTCGAACTTTGTCAACATAAATAATAAACATTTTTGTTTTTCGAAAAAATGTATTTTTATTTTCTTGTATTTTAATTCCATCTTCAGTTTTAAAATTTACATCATTAATATCTTTATAAATGTAGCATATATACTCATTAAATGCTTCAACTAGGAAACTATATTTATGAACAATATGATTAATAAAATTATTAACCTCATAAAGAATCCTTCTTTTAATGGAATAGTTACTATATGAGATCATAATCAAAAAACCTCTCCGTACCCTTATTCATAATATTTCTCAATACTCTATCCTTTACTATTCGGAAATCACCAATGATGAAACTTTTATTAATAAAATCATTATATTCTGTACAATTACGTTTTATTTCATTCTTCATATCTTCAATCTTATTATAATTATAAAAAAAATATCTACACATTTTTTGTTATATTTAAGAGTTGTTTTAACTGTAATGTTTTTAATTGGAAGTAATTTCCTATGTTTGTCAAAAATATCTTTAAAATTAACCATATTAAAATAATCATTCATAAAACTTAGTGTATAAAAGATTCTATAATTTTATTATCCTTATCATTATCTTTGATATTATGCATATTTAATGAGTAATTATAAATATCTTTAATAATATGTAAACAATGGCTGTCTATATTGTTATTATCAAGGAATTCTCTAAGAGTACACCAATTTCTTTGTGGCCGTGGTAGATGAGTGGTCATGGTCGCGGACTCACGGCTTGCGTTGTTTCCGTTGAGTCGTGGATTCGAGCTCTGATGCCACTAAAATTCCACCGTGTAGCCGGGGCGGATGTTCACTAAATTTGTCGTGGCTCAAAGTCCGAACTTTGACGTGATGTGGAAGTTAGGTGAGGGAGATGCCTTCTCTGGCGTCGTCCTCGTCACTGACCTGGTTCAAAATTACGAGATCCGTTGTCAATTGCCTTCGTATTGCTTCTATTGCGACGCTAATAAAACCAGCCAAAACAATTTCTCTTTTCTTTAAACAAAAAATTAATAATTGATATTTTTAATATTATAATTATTTTCAAAATTATTATTTAATTCATAAATCTTTTTTATAATTTCAATTTTTTGTAGGCTTTTTCTATTGCATCTGTAGTTATTTATTATTATTATTATTATTTTATTTTTAACCTCTTTGTTTTTACTAGTATTTAAATTTTTGAAAAAAAAAATAATGTTAGGTTCCGTTGTGACTCATCATAGAAATCTCTGCCTTTTCAAATTTATGCAAATAGAATTGACTTATCTCAATTTTATGACTATTTTTCAAATAATTATTGTTTTTTGTATCAAATTTATATTGATTCATTCTAATGTTTATATAGTTAGAAATTGGTACCACATACATTTAAGCTGACATTTTTTTAACGGTTTAATAAATAAATACTATTAAATGTTTTACAAAAAATAAATTTAGACTGATAATTATATTGTTCCTTATTTATCATACTACAAATTTTACATCTTTATTATCACATTTTATAACCTAATTTAATGTTTTAATTGCTATTATTGTGAATAATGTGTGTGTATGCAGTTTCTTCCACCGTTCTTAGTATAATCATTTATATTCTTACATGAGAGTTTTCACTTGAAATTTCATTTTAAGTGTTTAGTTTGTAATTATAGACTTAGTTCCAAAAACGTCTTTTATATATCATGTAAGCCTGACAAACATTATTGAATCCATTTCCACTGTTATTGTCTATAACTTTATTAGTACCTTATTGAAAATAAAAAGATAACTGCCAAACACCTAAATAATCAAAAGGACTTTTAACCAAATTCATCTCAAATCTTAAGATTATCTTGCAAAATCTAATGATAATACCAAGACAAAGAGGTTAAAACACCTATCATATACTTTAATATACAAGCCCAAAATTGTAAGTGTTATCCTTAACAAATCCTACAATAGAAATATCTAGTTTCTACACCTAATGCAAACACCACAATTAGTGTAAAATCCAAAAAATACCTCATAAAATAGTAATTTTTTTTATGATGCTATACATGCCTCAATAGTATAATATTGAGCAAAGACAAAATCTAAGAAATTAGGGATTTTTTTCCAGTCAGTAAAATATAAATTTTTACAAAATTATAATATATATATATATATCAGTTTGTCGGATAGTTATACCCGTAGAATCCAAGATAATTTAAACAAATATTTATTTTCACATAGATTCAAAATATTAATTACAGAAAACATAGATTATTTGTCAGAATCTTTACCATAGCTATTTTCTTCTTTGAATCCGTTTTTCAATTTTCTACCTGTTACCAAGTTGTGTTCAGCTGCTACTCCATTAAACCACAGAAACTGCCACAATTTACTCTTTATCTAAATTGTTTAAGTGTATAAAGTAAAAAGTAGCTACATATAAATTTTTAAAGACTTAAAATTTACAGTGATATATTTTTCAGTGAATAAATTCATAATTATTGCTCAAAATTATTATAAAATTATCTTTTTTTATATTAAAATAAAGAAGGAATTGCAGTTATGAAATACTAGTAAATTGTTTTACTTCCAATCATTACTTACATAACCAATTACTTACTTGAACGCAACATTCTGATCCAAAATTTTACTAATGATGACAGTTTGTTAAGTTAGAAGTCATGAAGTGAAAATTTTCAACCATTTTAAAAATTATTGACGCTGCTTCAATTTCATTTGTTACTGGATTTTTGGCTGTAACTTCTAATTGTCTAAATAAATAGTTATGGTGAAGTTTTGATAAGATATCTATATGCCTGATGTTCATGTGTTTTGTCGTATTGAATATAGATTTTAGATTATGGTTAGCAGAATTCTTTGAGTATATTTTTTTAAAATAATTTAATTCGCTATTAGGAAATCTTTAACTACTCGATAAATTATAGGTCACTAGAGGAAAAAGTTAGAAATACCCGCAATCTGGATGAATTAACTATTTCAATCTTAGGAGTTGGTAATATGGCATCTGAAAGTAAGCTATTTTATGTACTATTTCTTGTAATATTAAAATAAATCATTTGGATATTTACTTTAAAATAGCCTCGTCTTGTTGTAATAAATTTACGGTGCATGTTGTTCATTAAATTCTCAACGTTTAAAATTTTAGAGATCATATATATATTTATAAATGGCATATTTTTCATTTTTTTAAGAAAACTTCATTCGTACAAAGATACTGATTTTCTTCTTAGTTTGTGATTTATGTTTTTCTACAAATATGATAGAAAAATGTTTTAAGTTTCACTGCAGATACTCGAACTGTATCCCAGATTTTTACATGATATAAGTATATTTTCGTAAATAACGGAGCATAAGTATGTGACGAGGATTACGGATTTAACAGTGTGGGTAATATACAACCAATAAAATATTTTTGAACAAATATGTTACCAGTAAGTATACTTTTTGTAGTAATTAGCTGTTGTTTATTTTGCATTTTGGAGGAAAGAATTGACATTATTTGGTGATAAAAAATTAATTTCTTACAGTTTTTTTTTTTTTTTTTTACTTTATTTCAGTATGGTTGACCGATAGGTTGGGTCAGAAAAATCCACCCTATCGATCATGAGAAATTCATTCATGGTGTTATTAAGAAGTAAAATGTATTGAGAGAAATAATCTTGTATCAGATAGGTGAATTATCCAGTGATAATAATAATCTGTTTTTAAAATTTTAGAGAAGCATTGAAATTTATATCTGAAGCCCTTTAATAATAATAATAATATATATATACTTTAGATAAGTAGCAAATGACGTTACAAATAGGATGCAAGAGCCGAGATTCATTTCCACATTGAAATTTTAACTTGAAATCGTGTATAATTTTCATAGAATTTTCAGATTTGAACTCTCTGAGGATTCTAATCCAACCTAGGAATTCAAAAGAAAAGGATATAAATTCTAAAATGTTCAAAAGGTTCTTAATGTACTGTAAGATTAAAAGCTAGCTGAGGAAGAATACATTTGAGTGCGATGTTTTTAGCAGCTATAATCTGCAACACTCTGTAGTACTGATTAAAAATATTTAAAGATGTTCAAAAAAATTAAAATATTACTCAACATTTTATCTATAGCAATTTTTAAATTTTTACGGCTTTCTTTGTTGGTATTTAGAAAGGGAAAGCGGATTATACTCGTGTGTGCGTACATATATATATATCTGTGTGTGTGTTGTGTGTGGATATATATGTTATTTTTAACTTGCTGAAACATATTTTACAGTTGCTAAGTTTTTAAAATCAAGAGGAGCTACTGTTTATGGTTTTGCCAGGAATCCTCGACTTTTTACTCAATTTGGTTATTTTGACAGGTAAGCTTAAACTATTTTACCTTTTGTAAAAGTAAATGTTTATGCCTGTAGGGAAGCAATCATGTTGAAATACGTTCTCCCCCCATTAAAGTATTAGTTTAGGACTGTACTTATTACAGTTGCCTGATCCTAATTATCGAACGCTTGATAATCACCTTAATGCTATTGACAAAAAAAAAAAAAAAAAAAAAAAAAAAAGTCGATTTGAAGCCATGGTTAGTGATTAGGCTGACACTTGAGCTTGTACTCGTAACTAATTCCGCTAGCACCGCTTGAGGACTTTAAGGCCCAGTTAGTGAAATGGGCAGCAGCCTCTGTTATTCTTCACGATGATCGTTGTGCCACTCAATTCATATATCACTGCCATTTGCATGTATGTAATTAAAAAGTATTCTTTTCTTAATCCTTTTGTCTGCCTTTCTTTTTTCTTCTGTATTAAAAAACAGGTTTATTCACCATCATTTTCATAATAAAACGGATATTACAGTGATTTCTTGCCATATTATTTCGTTCGGTTTTATCTTCATACTGATTAACTTTTTTAGATTGATAAAAATGATTAATATGTAAGTTACTTTTAGCATAAAACATGTTTGTAGTTCATATATAATATATTCTACTTAAATCGATATTACAAGCTCACAAGTGTTACATTGTGATAATAAAGTACCAGTAAGTATTACTTGATAATAATAAGGTAATGATGTGTGCCCTATGAGCATTGAGATTTACATATTGGATTTCGAATATACTTATATATACGCACATCAATGGTGTTTTGAAATGTATGAACTGTATTATAGAAAACGAGGCGCACTATTTTATCCAGTGACGACTCGTGTGGTGACTGGGAATGACAGAATAGTCCCACTGTAGCTCATGCATTTCTTAAGAGGCGATTCAAATGGGTACTCAGCGTCTGGGGGTATAGCCGGGCACCCTGTCCCTTGGGATTATATCAGGGGACCTAAGAGACCTGCCTTCTTCAGGTAAGTACGAGTACGAACATCATAACCCCAAGGCACCCTCGAGATCCCCGAGGCACGGGCTTTACTGTCTTTGGTAAACATGGGTGACGCACCCCGGGTAACCCTAGCGATCCTTCTCTATTTTGGACCCTCCTTGTCAACCAGTTTTTGTCTTTTTTTTTTTTTTTTTTTTCTTCAATTTCTTCACGTCTAGATCACAGTTAAATCGTGTTTGGCGCAGCATAGCCACATCTGGCTCTTGCGCCATTAAACTTTACATTAACTCGCTCACGGTATCCAGTGACTTCGATTAGAGGGGGGGGGGCACCGCCCTATATACAATTTTATTTGAAAAAAATTAAATTTGTTTCTCATTGTAGCCGCCTAAAACTAGGAATTATGAACTAAATATATGCATAAACACTCGTTTTATCACCTAATTATCTTTCCTAATTATCTTATAACTTAAATAACATAATTAAACTTCAACAGGCGTGCATTCTGTACCATCGCGAAAGGTCGCGCATATTTCCCGAGATATGCTACTGTCAAATGTGAATTTTTTAAGTTTAATTAGTGAATTTATTTTGTAATTTGTTTAAAGTCTGTAAATGAGCTTTATTTAAGCAAATGTTATTTAAATTATTAGATTATTTCTTTTTTTTAAAGGAAAAACGTAAATAGAAATTTTAAAATCAGTATAAAAGGATCCAAGAATTCTTGACATGACTTGAAAATAAAACTAATGAAATTGTGGATAACCTTTACCAAACTATTTACGTTTATAACATAAATGTACAAACACAATATGGAGTTTAAAAAAAAAAAAGGAATTAAAATTAACTTATACAAATGAAGAAATCGAACTTTATAGTAATCGAATCCTTATGTTGCAGTCCCAGTAAATTTGTTTAGAGTGATCCAAACATATAAATTTATGGTAAATCTCACAAATGAACTTCGTGATTCTTAATGCACTTGTTTTTTTTTTTGGCAGGAATTGTATCTTTCCCCCTTGACATTGCTTCTTATACTACTTCGACCCCTAATTCTTTTTTTTCTTTTCAACATTTTCATTTTTTGCTTATTTTGCGGAAAGGCTGGTTTTGTTCTGCCAGTCTTCTTTCACAAGGCATTTGCAAGCTGTCACAGTTATTTTTCTAAATAACTTTTCTTTATTTTGTTGGTTGTAAGTTGTTTTATAAATACAGCAAAAACTTGCATGAACATTTAAATGTATCTTTAAAATACAAATGGTGGATATTCGGAGGCGTATAAATGCATCGAAATTCAGACGATGACTGAAAGTGAATCGAAATGATCAGGTAGGTAGCCAAAAGCAGGTGTTCATAGTTCCTTAAGGCATAACGATAGTAAAGTAAATCCTACTCGAGTGTATCTCACGTACGTGCACTTGTTGGAAGTTTTAAAAACTTTTCGTAATTACAATTTTTTTGCAATTTCTTTTTGATGTTTAATATAGCAAGTACATCTAAGCGTTCTGCACACATGCTTGACTAAAACGTTCTGTTTAGGTGGGAATACCTGAGTGAATTCTCCGAATCACAAATAAGAAAAACTAACCATTCCCATTATCAAGAGTTACTTTGAAAGATTGTCGAAATTTATAGATCTATTATAATAATGTTTACAATAAAATGAACTTTACGTCATACTGACAACGATAAGAATATTGTCAAGTTTTCATGAGCAAGAGTACATTATTTTAGTTCTTGATCATGTGGGGGCTCCCTCAATCGCGGGTCTCTGGTGCATAGCATAATCCCCCCGATGGCCGACCCTGTGTGTACTCAAGGTCCGCATAGACTTTAAAAATTCATGGAAAGAAATGCAGTCTGACAAAAAACAATATCAGAATTTGTTTTTTAAAGTTAAAAAGGTTGTAGTTTGAAAAGGTAACTTTAGAAACGCAATTCATCTTCCTGAAATATGCAACTTGGCATTGTTTTTAGTTAAAATTACTCTTCTGTATTATTCTTTGTACCTTTCCCATCAAATTTTAAAAATGCCGGTTTGTTTGCTTGTGTATGTAATAGAATTGAAATTTTAAGGTTTGGTTATTTTTCCTGAGATAATGTTAGCTAGAAAGTCATATTCGAATATATAAGGCAGGAAAACGAAGATTAAACGGGAAGTAGAATTTTGGTATATATATATATATATATATATATATATATACTGTTTTCATTTATTTGGTTTGTCTAAATTTATTTATTTTACAGAATTACAGCGGAGCTAGATGGTGTTCTCCTTGATTGTGATTATTTATGCAATACTCTTCCTTATACTCCTTTAACTTGTGGAATTTTGAGTACTTCAGTATTTCAAAAGTTCAGAAAGGTAATAAATATATATAAATTTTTTGACTGCATTTTCTATTTTTTAATATTTTTCAACTGTGCGATGTTAAAATAAATGATTTCACTATCTATACAGAAACTGTATGAGCTATATAATTTGGATATTTATAAATCCCTGATATGTATTTAATAAATAAATATTCTTATGTTTGTTATTATTCTTACATATTCAAGGAATTTTTTAGATGAAATTGTTAAATTTTTCTGACTAGTATACAAACAAGACTTGTTGCTATATATATTTATTACTGTATGCATTTCCAATAAAACAAAATTCTTCTGAAACAATTTTATTTTGTATTCCTGGAAAAATACTACAAAAATTTGTCTGGAAAAAGGACTGGAGATTTTACTCTTTAAAAATACCTTAAATTGGAACCATTTGCAACTTCATGGTAATGAAAATAATTTGCTCTGTAATGAAGATAAAAAAGGCAGTTGTCAAGGTGTGTTATTATGTATGCTTTTCATTAGACAAAAAGACCCTTTTAATTTACATTAAATTAAATTTTAGCTTGTAATGATGAATAAAATTTAGTGTTGATGTTGTTTGTCATGAATATTCACATATAATATCAGAAATATGGACTAGCTTTATTTTTTATCAAGAAGTTCTGATTTTATTTTTCTAGTTCTTGATTTTTCATAATAATTAAATGCAATTGATTTAGTGAATTTGAATGCTATTTAGATATAAAAATAATGGTTTATTTTTAATCTTAAAATTTTAATTCAATAAACAAAAAAGAAGGAAACATTAAAGTAAGATTCATTATTCTAGAGCCCAAAATATGTCTGCTTGAATATAATAACATGTGGTTCATTAAGAAAATAATATCAGAACTATCTGTTACTAAAAGGATAATTTGCATTGAAATTGAACTCTCTCTTTGTAAAAAATACAATTATGATAAACCACTGAGTGTTATATACTTCTCTTACAGTTGTTTAAGGTAGTATTTTTCGTTAGCACTATTAGTACCAAAGATTACATAATATTGCACTACAATAAGAATTAAAATTATGATAGTGTTACTGTCTATGAATTCGATATTGTACTTTGTTTTTCCATAATTAAACAGGGGCATTTATTTGATTGATTGATTGTCTAAAATTAACATAACACTAGAAGTAACCCAAGGGCTATTGGCGACAGACCCTGTAATTTTGAACTTCAGTGAAGTGACGAGGACAACACCTGAGCTGGCACCTCCCTCTCCTAACTTCCTCACCACGTCCCGGAGGGGGGGGGGGCTTTGAGCATCGACAGATGGGGCATTTCTATCTGTGTTCGATAACACGGTTTAAAAAATTTTCTTGATTCAAATTTTTGTTGGGTTTGCCTCCTTATTAGCAACATGTTTTTCAAGTGCTTCACTTTTTATTTGCATGAACAGCTAAAATGGAAAATATTTTCCAATACATTAAATAATGAAAATGATCTTAATTAAATATTATGTAATGTTCTGTAAGATTGGATAATTGTAAATTATCCATATCCAATCTACAATAGCATAATCTACAATTTGTTAGATTGGATTTAAATTGTTAGATACATCACAATTGGAGTGCAATATTAAACTGTACAAATTATACACTTGCATTTATAGCTCCCATATAGAACTGAAAGATGTAAACTCTCATTAATATTAATTATTAATCTCTCATTCTAAAAAAAAGAATTATTTTCAATTCTTTTTTATTAGCATATCAGTATTATCTATATAGGTGTGTATTAAATACTTGTAGCTTTATTTCCCATTTTGCTTTTTTCAATGGGATTGTAATTTTTCAATTTTTTTTTTCTTGAGGCTGTATTTCTTTTATGCTTTTTCATAACTAATTGTAAGTAATTTTTGTATATTTTCTTTTTTATTTATTTTTATATAATTATATTTTTTATTGTTTTATATTGTATTCTTTCAACAGTCATACTATACTTATAACTATTTAAAATTAAGTTTATATTTTTGATTTCTTTTTGTCTGTTTTTTATGTATTTTTGTTTATTTGATTTTTATGCAGTAATATGCTTATATATATATATATATATATATATACACATATATATACACACACACACATCCATACTAGAACAGCAATATTTATATTTTTATTTATGTAAATATTATTCTAAACTTCTTGCATCATAATAATTAGTTAACTACTCATAATTGCAATATATCCAATAACATTAAAAAAAATTATTAGATATTGCTTAGAGTCTGATTATCTAGCAGATTTTTTTAAAAAAATATATTCATCATAATTTGTATGATGGTCAAATTTGATATGGTTCTTAATAATTTCCTTCAGAAGTCTTTGGAAGATTTTAGAGGATATTGAAATTTGATTTTAAATTTAACATCTAATTTTTATATTTTGACAATTTTTTTTTATTAAGGTCTGCATTATGTTAAAAAAATTTTTTTAACCATTTTTAAAACTAACATCTTGTAAAATTAAAAAGTTCTTTTGGAGTTTTAGATTTGTAAGATCTTTTGGAACTTGAAATCTTAATCATAAAAACTATTAACTTTATAGAGTATTGCAAAACAGAACCATCTTATATTAAGATTACAAAGACAGTTTGTGATCTAGCCTTGAAGAATTTCATGAATATAGACATAGTATACATTTATAGATATATATTTAATTTTCTGTATTAAAAAATTATTTTCTTAACAAATAAAATTGTATTTTAGTGTTGAGTAATATCTTTTTTAGATATTTGCTTTTCATTGGAATTAATTTTTGTATTCATCTACTTTTAAATGATCAAAAAATTTGGACAAAACTAGTCATTCAGAAGATAGTATTGTTTGTTGCATTTATGATTTACATTCTTTAGTTTAGTACCTTAGAGTCTTGAGGCATGACTCTAAGGTACCTGGTAATCTTTTTCTTTCCCTTGGGATTTACTGTTTTTGGATAATGGACTCACACAATATCTAGCGATCCTTCTATATCTAGTGATTCCATCTGCAATGCTTTCTTCTCTACCAACTTTTTAGCTTTTACCCTGATTTTTTCTATTGTTTAAATCTCAGGGAACATTGCTTGATTTAGTATAAGCAGATTTGGTTCTGGCCCCATTAATCTCAAATTTCACTTTGCACTTAAATTGAACAGGCTCATCATTTAATTTTGGAAACTATGAGGTTTCATATTTTGTATCCAAATAAGCAAGCTTTCAGTAAGACAATACTTAAGTTACAGCATAATAGAGAGATAAGTTACATCCAATTTTGTAAAAGAATTTCAAGTACTCTAGGCTCCTTAATTATATCCACTGTTTAAAAAACACATGCAAATTGTTTGGCTAAAAATATGCTCAGTGATTTTGTTTTTTGCTAGTTGCAAGTAATATTTATGCCCTAAATATTGAAGGAAATAAATATCGTTAAAAGATTTTAAGTTTATGTAAAAGCTTGCCAAAAAAGTTCATTCAAATGTCTAGTGAAGCCCAAAAAAAAAAAAAATTAAATAAAAGTTTTCACCCTTGTCTTCTTTTTCTAAAATAGATTCTCATAGTTATAATAGCCCTTAAGAACAATCAACTTCTGAAACTCTGATTTTGCAAGCATTGATTATAAAAACACTTATAATTTAATAATTTTTACCTAGACTGCCTTCCCTTCCTAATTCTTTTATACGAATCTAAGGGATGACACTTTCATTTCTCAGTAAAATAGTCAAAATGGCTTGGATATATGACCGCAACAAAATTCGTGTTTTTCCATCTCAACAGAATTCTTGTTTTACCATCTATAGTTTCACTGTCTGACCAATTAATGACATTTTAAGCAAAACTTTGTAATAAGACAGAAGATCCTTTAGCTACGATTACAGATAATCTTTTTTTTTTTAATCTTTTAGTTTGTTAACAAGACATTAGACTTTGAGAAAACTATTTATTCAGTAAGACAGTACTTAAGTTAAATTCAAATAAATTTACAACTTATTTTGGGGGTACCCTAATGAGATCATTACTTCAAAATATTTATCAAACCTTATAAAGAACCCTGGTATCAGGTGTCAGTTTCACTGCATTTAATTCTGAAATTATTTTTCAAATTTCAGGGAGAAAACCAGATACTTTTAAAAAAAATATTCATGTTTCTATTCAATATATTTTTGTTCAAAGTGCAATTTTGTTTCCCTTCAAAATAGTATGAAAACAATATTTTGGTCATGTTATTTCTGTACAAATTTCTTAATTTTTAAAGTTGTGGAAAATTAACAGTGTGTGTCTGTGTTATACATCAGCTTAAAAATAGTGTCCCCTTTTTATAAAATTCCTATTTTCAAGGTTCAACTTACATATCCACATTGGATGCCCTATCAGTATCTCATTCCAAATTATGTTCCTTGGTTTAATGTTAATTTCTTTTTGATGAACCACATTAATAAATATGAATATTTCATTACTATGGCTCTGAATTTCAAAATTTATTGTTCTAGATCATGAAAATAAATTATTTTAAAACATCAATTGTTTTTTATATCACAATGAATGATTTTCATTCATTGTATGTATTTTAAATGACGAAATGGATCATTTCTGCTATTATAAATTAAGTAATTAAACTTCTAATTTTGAATATGAATTAGGTGACTGTAAAATAAAAATTACCAATGGAAGGCTAGTGTTGAAGTTCATTGGTGCAAAATATGTGAACGTATTTATTTTTATTTACTATAACGTTCTCTCATGGGAAGTCATGGTAAATCTCCAAAAAATTGAAAACCATATCAAAATGTTTCAATTGAAAGGTTTTGAAAACGGGATATCTGTGATGAAGCTACCCTGTGCATTAAAATGATTTGATGAAAGGAGGAAAATAGAAAATGTCAACTAAATAGATTGCTATTATTGTTTGTGTTTACCTATAAAGAAATTTAAAGTATTTGAATTATTTGTCAAGTTAACCTTAAAATTTTTTCATATGTTTCTGCTTGTATTAGAGAAAAAAGCTATTTGTGTGTTCATTAAAGATTTTTACTGCCCTAATTTGTCCCCCTCTAAAATGGAATTTTTACTGTAGATTGTAACTTTTTTTTCTTCATTCAGATTAACATTATTATAAATTTTTTACACTGTGTGTTTAAGTGAGCCTTTTATTTAATATGAATTTAAACAGTGCTATTAATTTACTTCCGCTTTTCTGCAGAAACCTGTGTTTATCAATGTTGGCCGAGGAAATATAATATCTGAGAATGAATTGGTGCAAGCTTTAAAGTAATGTATCTTTTACTATCTCAATAAAAAATTTTTTTACTTGAAGATAATTTTAAAATTAATTATTTTTTTATTGTAGGACTGGATGTCTGTCAGGGGCTGTTCTAGATGTGTTTGAGATTGAGCCCTTACCTGAATCAAGTCCATTGTGGAATATACCTGAAGTAATTTTTAACCTCATTTCTATGTCAGTTATTTTTTTAAAAAAAGAAAGGGCAAATATAAATTTGTATTCCTGTAACATTGCCTTTTAGATGATTTTTATGAATAATTATATAGATATAGAAAATGAAATTAATTAGTTATATTTTATATAAATCAAAAGTGGTCTTATTTTTTAAATTCAAGAGAATGTATGTTGCAATTTTATTTATGTACTATTGTAAGTAAATATGCAGTTATAGAATTATTTCAATAATGATAAATTTTCCATTTATGAGTAGAAAATGAAAAAAGACAGATTGAATGTGCGTATTCTCATGCAGATTTCAGTGATTAAGGTAAAAGCAAATTGGAATTTATGAAAATACTGGAGTAAAAATAAAACTGAGTCAATGGCTGTTTTTAATTAAACCTCTGTATTTTAAAGTAAACCTGAAAGATGACTCCCCAGTGGATGCAGCCACAGGAACTAAGCTGGAAAAAGTTGAATTGATCAAATGTTTTTAAAAATTATATAAGTTGCACTGGTATAGAGTCACTAAGCTTATATATATTTTCAAATTAGAAATTAAACCTGGTAATCATTTTTTCTATTGAGTTACATTGTTAACCTCAGCCAAATCACTATTTAGCATCATTTTTTTTTATTATTATCATTTAACAGTACTATGCAGTTTTCCTAAATAAGAATATATTTGAGGATCTAACTAGTACAAGCAGGGAGATGGAGAAAATTAAAATAACTTCAAGATTCTGATAAATAAAATTTTGAAATTAAAGTATATAAATTAACAAAAAAAAAAAAAAAAAAGAATAGGCAAAATATTCTTGTTAATTTTAAGTTATATTTCATTATGAAAATTTGAATTATATGCTAAATATTATTTTTGTTAGGTTTTTATTGGTTAGGATATATAGAGTATCTATAATTTTCTTTTAACAATTATTGCAATGATTTTATAATTTAAGGGAGTTGAAAAACTCCTAATTTCTCTATGATTTGATATTAAGGAGACTAATACTTTTGGAGGTGGCTTATAGAAGGTATCTCACTTCATGTTAATGTTATAGTTAAAAGTCAATCATTTAATAACATGGAATTTAAAACATTGTTGATGAATAATTTTGTCCCTTCCTCCAAGTTGAATTATAACTTAAACTTAGATAATTTGGGTTAATGTGTAAAATTTATACATTTTGTCAATCAATATTATATTTAGTAATTTCTTTTTGAAGTTAAAGTTAACGAATTTTTACTATTAGCATTTTTACATTTGTGACAAAAGAGAATCACATAATATGTTTCTTGTTCACCTACTTATCATTAGCTCTTTATTTTGATGCATGTTTAGGACTTTGAAATACTTCATATCTTTCAAATTATTGAATGATACTATTATTTATTTATAAGAATGTTTTAGAGAATTCTTATTAATGAATGAATTAGTAAATTTTTATATTTTGTATAATGTAATCAATTCCAGTTTTTAGCGTAATTTTCTTTCTCTCCTGTGTCATTTATCTGGCTCAAAAATGCAATTAATTCTCTTTTTTAGTATGCTACTTCAATTAAAAGAATCTAAAGGATTTTCAATATTCTTAGGTGAAATTAAAAACTCTGTTATGATTTTCGACAAAACGTGTACATCAAGAATTTTCTCAGATTTATTTCCATGAGAACACTACAATCTATCTTGTGTATACCCTCAAAATTTTAAATTCCGCCCTGTTTCTACAATTTATGATTTGTAAAATATGTGTTTAGTATGTACATTAACTAAAAATGATTAATGTTAAGCAAAAGTAATTGTTAATTGTTCTGCAGAAAATAGTTTATGAAAATTGTTCATGTTTTTAATTTCAAAAAATATTATCTACAGTTTTAAAAAGCTATCTTTAAATTTTTTTCAAACTGCGTGATTTGAAATTAATTTCTACTTATTTGATGTGATCTATGATATGAAATTTCTGTTCAAAATCAGTTTATTATTCCTTTTGTGTTGATCCAAGAGATTACATTCAGCATACATTGAGTTTTGTATGCTTAGAAAAGTCCTCAAATTTTATTTAAGATCATGATTTGTTTGCTAATGGCAAAAATAATCTTTTCGTTTGTTTTTTCTCTAGGTGACTATAACACCCCATATTGCTGCTCTTTCAAAACCAGAAGATGTGAGTTCCGTTTTTATTTCTGATATTTTCTTTGACATTTTGTTTCTGTTTATTTTGTTAAGTGCTTTAAAATTGAAAATTGAATATGCCTTGAAATTTTATATTAAGTTTTATTAAGTTTCATTTTAGAATACAATTTTTCCAAAGTTTTTTCATATTAAGTTTTCATTTACTATTTATTTTTATTTGAGTTTTATGTTATGTTATTATGAAATCGAGACATATATATTTGATATATCAAATTAATTTTATGACTTTTCTGCATGAAATTATTGTGTATTGTTATCATTCAATAATTTTGTGTTAAAATTTCTCATAAAATTTGATTTCACTTCCTAGTTTTGCTGTTACTTATTGTATCAGTTTTGAATTGTTTAATTTGAAATCTTTATTCTTGTTGTAAAGATAGGCTAATTATCTTTTGATGAGCTCCACTCTTAGGAAATTAAGTGATGTAGGTTATAGATAATTTTTTTAAGCTGCATGGTTCAGTTTAAGTAAATAAGTGTTAGTACACTAATTTTCCTTAATAACGGTATATATGGAGTCTGATTATTTTGTTATGTTAAATGAAAATTCGGAATTTATGTGTTTGTGATAACTAAATTACTTGAAAGCATTGTTTTAAATTCAGTGACTGATTTATATATATGTAAAATGTGTGCGCATAAATCAGCATTCTTTTTTAAATTATGAAGTGTTGTTTTAAAATTATTTATTTCTATTTTCCTTCTGTGGTTCCCATTTTAATTCATTAAGTAATAACATTCTGGAAGAAATAATACAAAATATTAATTTCCCTTTTAAATCACAGGTGTGTTATGTGCAGTTATTCCACCTCTTTTTGTTTCTGAGTCATATGATCTGTTTTTCAAATGTTATTAACTCTCTTATATTATTACTGGCAGTAATTTAAGTTTGAAATTTAAGGTATTTTATGGAATTTGAAGTCCATCAAGTCTTATAACATACCATACTATCTCATACTGAGAATACATTTATATAAAAACTTAATAGGAATTAAATACCATAGTTCGATTGCTATATATATCAATTAATAGTAGTTTATGAGCTGTACAGCTATAGAAATTAAAAACTGTATACAGTATCACTTCTTTTAAAGCAAAATATTAAAAATGTAAAAATTACTTTTTAAAAAAGTTCAATGTTCCTTAAAGGAATTAATAAATTACTCTCATGATTTGGATGAAGTTCTTTTTTATCTTAAGCTAGCTTTTTGTGCATTTGGTGTTATATTTTAGAATATCTACTACCCACATAAAAGGTATTTTCATCCTCAGTAGATTTTTAATTTTTTTTAAAAAAAAAGTATGGACGACATCAGTTGTTTAAAATATCAGTATACAATTGATACTTTGAGGATCCTGAGATTCAGATTAATGTACTTGTCATCTAGATGACATAATGTAAGTGAAGTGGGTAGTCATTTGTTAGACCAAACAAAGGAGAATTATACACCATTTTCCTCTTTACAAGCTCATTTAATTGAAAGAATAAAAATTAAGGTGTATTTTATGAAATTTGATTCTATGCTTATAAAAATAATTAAAATGAGTTTGAAAGGTTTTTTTTTTTACGCTTTGCATATGAAATTAGCATTTAATCACAAAATTTGATAGTGGTTTTGTTAGTGCATTAGTATATAATGCAATAAATAAATGCATGGTTGTATGAAAAGTTTAGTAATAAATATGCTAATGAATTGTACAATTAGAATGCTATATGCAGTACATATGAAGATCAGGATTATTCAAAATGATTCATCTGATATCAAAGTTCCTTATTTTCATAAATAAGTGTCACAGAATGATAAGTAATACATGTATGCAAAGTGGAAATATAGAATTATTTTTACAAGTTTTTGATATAATTTCCTTTATATGCACATATAATGTTAATTTGACTTCCTGCCAAACTCATTTTAAAATGTTGTTGATAATTATACAGCATCAGAAATTGATTGTTGAAGTTGAGATATAAATTTATGGTAATAGTTGGGCATACACTTAATGTTAGACTCCAAAGGAAGAAATTGTATGGGGTATCAGGTGATTAGACATGGGAATCGTATATCAGCTGACTTAAGTGGCCAGCTGTGCATCAAATTATCTGGTCCACTGCAAATAATAAGATAGCTCTGTGATAATTTCTATAACAGCTTTCATTTAATAGCTTCACAAAAAACACATGCGTGCTATTTATTTTTTCCTAATATAAAACTTCAACAATTTTACATTGTGCTCTTGTATTACTTATTGTTTTTTATCATTTATTTTTGAAAATATAGAATTTTATAATTCATTAAATCATTTTGAATAACCCTGTATTTAAAATATTTATGTAAATTCAGTAAATAGTAAAATGTAAATACAATAAACTTTAATAATTCATATATTGTAAGAAAATAAATATTTAACATAATTTACAAGCACAATTTGCATAATCCCACATTATATGCTGATTTTGAAAAAAGATATTTATTTAAATTAGATTTTATGATAATTTAATCATCTAAAAAATGTGAAACATGGATCAGCATCTATTGGAATAAAAAAGAATCAGGGGTGCATATTATGATGCAAGACAAGACGAGTTATATACATATGCATCCCTAAAATCTGATCTTAGTATGGAGGGAAAAAATAAAGTAAAAAAATTAAATGTTTATTGATTTGTTTGAATGTGAGCATTGTGTGTGATCAAAACTTTGGATGTTTTACTTCCCATTGATAGAATCGTTCTGAAGATATATTTGTTGCAAGCGCAATACAGAATTTTCAATTTACCATAAAAAAAAGTAATTCAAATTGCCCTTTCAAAATTGTTTTTTTTTTAAAACTACATTGGATGAATTAATAATTTATAACTTAATTTACTGTACTGTACTTTCTCTTCTCTATGAATGTGATTAGAATTTTCTTTTGCAGATGAAAAATTAAAGATAATGATTGTTTTTTATATTTGAAGGTACATGATTTTGCCAATTGTCAGAATTTGACATAAGGGTATCCAAAAGAGTATGTGTTGGCACTTAGGAAATACTGATCAAATTTTTATCAGTTCTTTCCTCTGTATTTTTGTTTGTTTATATTCTCCCTATTTGAATTATTATCTCATTTTATGACAATTTGAAAAAAAATATTTTTCAGATTTTATATTTGTCGTACAAAGTTTTTCAACAGTATGATTAATAAAAGAGTGAAAGGATATCATTGAAGATATATCTTTTATATGAATCTCATTTGGGAATAATATATTTTTGTAATTTTTACGAAGACCTGTATCTCTTTTCCTTGTGATTTTAGTTTCAGTGAAACTGCAGTTTTAAACTTTTTCTCGATTCATGCATTCCACTAAAGTATTTACTTTTGTGCCATTATACTTATCAAATTTCTTTTGTGTCCTTTCCAAGTTTTTTAATATGTTTATCCACAATAAAAAAGATTTTTTGAGCATTTTCATTCCTAAATGTTTTTTGTTACAATAGTTTTAATCCAACTTTTTAAATTTTTGTATAAAAGACCTCAAAGTTAATGGAAGTTATAATATCAACATGGAAATATATGATGCTCAAAAATTTTCAAAATATTGTCTAGAATGCCCATGATATTTCTGGATTTTTATCTTATGGTAAAAATATCGTATTCTGATAATTTTAAAATGTTGAATTTCTCCATTTCCTGTAAATTTGCTCTGAAAATATTTTTAGTATATTGTAATTTAAGAGCCACAGTCTTACAATTTGCAATATTTTATGTTGTATATTGTGTTTTATTTTATTTTCTATTCGTCCAAAGTTGTTTTTCTAAATGAAACAACATTTTAAAAAAAAATCATAGTCATAAAATATTAAATTTCCTAATATATTTAACTGGAAGCTATACTTTCTAGATATATAATTTTTAAAATCAAGATTGAAATTTACATTTATAATTTTTTAGGTGCTATTATAAGAGGAATTTCAACAGAAACTTAAATATAGATCACGTTCCTAAAAAAAGAAGAGAAAAATGACAAAAATATGTTGCTACTTTCCCACAATTGGAGAACTTAAAAAATGAAACATTGATATTTTGACATTTTATCCCATTAAATTTTAGGAAAAATATACTTTGGAATTATCAGTGTTGTGGATTGTCAATTTTAAGTATCAGGACTTGTATTCTTCCCTTTTTTTTTATTTATTCAAATTTAGTTTAAACTATTATTGAATCAGAAGCATATATTTATGTATGTATTTTAAATTTGTGAATAAATATACATAAATTTTGTATTCTATAATCATATTGAGATAATCTTTTAAAAACAGTTTTAAAATTTTGAATCCATGAACAATTTTTTTTTTTTAAATTTAGATAGGTGAAGAATTTTTTAGAGTGTTTTCAAGTTATACTGAAGGGCATGATCTGAAAAATGTTGTTAACTGGTCCACTTATTATTGAAATTTATCAGGTGAGGATATGGTTATTTATGTATTCCTTCCATTCAAAAAGTATTCATTTTAGCAATTTTATAGCTAAGATTTCTTTAGGTATAGAAATTTCTTAAATTAATTTCTTATGGTGATTTATAATTTGAGAAATATTCCTAACTTTTGTTTTATATTGTCCCGAATATTAATTAAATATTCAATTTTCATACCGATTTTTCTATATTCACAATAATACTGGTGTCATTAAATGATAGCATGTAAACATTTATGGTGCCTATAGTGATGGTACAATGTTTGTTCAGAACCTTGTTTGCATGCTATCCAAACCCTGAAGAAAATATTTACTTAGAAATTAAATCAATGCATTTCTTACCACTAAGTGTTGTAAACCAGACTGCATATTGATTAGTTTTCTGTTTACAATTGGAAAAAAGAATTTTTATTAACAATTTAGACAAAGTTTTTTAACAAAAGTCAAGTAATACAGACGATGCCTGGTTTTAAATCTGGCATAAACAACAGAATCTCGTGGCCAGGTGCTGCAGACAAAACAGAATTATGAAAATGGGGCTTAAGCATTACAGTAATTGATCACATCACCAATATTCTCTTCACCTTTCAAAATGAAAATTTTGCAACATGAACAGTTTCAAAACAACATTATAAAATATATGATAGCACATTTTTTTTAAAATTAGAATATAAATATATAGTTCTTAAAAAATTAAAATTTACAAATTAAATCTCTCAGTTGGATAGTTTTTTTTCCCTTTGAGTATTAACACTTCGGGAATTTCTCTTCATTTTTACTTTCTTGGGACCTTTGGAATCTCTTAAGGTTGTATTCAAGTCTAGTTGAATATGATGTTGAAAACCATAAGGCATCTTGATTGATTGTCCTTCCCAGGAAGCAATTCCACAATTTGGGTCATTGTCCTGTCCATACAATTTTTTTCCATTACTTTTTATCAAAGCAATGTACCTTACCTTGACTTCTATCATTGAAATTTAGTTCCACTATGCAGGAAATTAACAAGTCTGAACCAGTGTCTCAGTTCTATTCATACCTTCTGTAGATATCTCCACATTTCTACTACCCTGTATTTATGTGTTTCAATCTTCTCAAAAATGTCACTGTTATTCAAATTTAGAATAAACATAGAAGTTTGTAGATATTTCAAATTGTTCTCATCCTCAGACATTTAAATTAAAGGTCTATCGTTCATTAGACACTCACAAGTAGAGAACCAATCCATCACCATCGTTTTCCAATGCAGCTTCCACTGCACTCTTTTCCAACCAATCTCGAATCACCCTATCTTATTCTTGAAATTTGTTCATTTGTTTTATTTTTTTGGTAGTGGGCCATAATCTCTTTTCAGCAACATTACAATTTGCTTCAAGGTATAGGTAACTATCCATCCATGGGAGTAGAACTGCATAACGAGCAGTCACATTGTTTTGCTTTGTAGTCTTAATGAAATTAAGGGTTTTCTGATATTTTCCCTCTTTTTTAGTGTTTTCATCTGGATAAATTATACCCATATTCTCCAATTTTCAAAAAAATTGAGATTTCTGAATAACACATAATGGTAAAAAGCATGCTAGAACAGACGAATGTATTCTGTTATGAGCCAATTAGTAATGTAGTTTTCATTTCTTTCACCAACTTAATGTGGTTCCCACTGCTTAAATATCTTTATTATCAATAATTGCAACCAATGTCACAATTTGTGATCTTGCATCTGCTCTCAGTAAGACTTGAACTTCTTGAAAGCTATGACCATCTCAATTGAGGTAATCTATTTCCATAACTCATTTTTATCTTTTTTTCTTTCTTTTGGAATGTAATTTTTCATGCATTGTGAAGGGAGTTTTTTCTTTTATCTCCAAACTTTGTAGGACACAAAGTTACTTTTCTATCTGTAATCAGTTTCCTGTTGCTAAGTATTGGTTATGTAATTTCTTCGAGTTCCATTTTCTTGTAATACTCTCACTGTATAGTAATTATTATTTCCTATAAATATGTGGACTACTCAAGTTTAGAAATACATAACTGAGTAATTTGACAAAATCAAAAGGGTACTAACTACTTCAGCCTGATTTTCTTTAGACTATACTTCTGTTTTGTTTTGGTGCATATTATTGGAAAAGTTTTACTTTTCAAATAATGCATTTTACAAAAACTTTGTATTTTGTTCTTAGATTACCTATTTTTAAACACTTAATGGCACCACCTCTCAATGTTTTGTTCCATTCATCTACCAAAGAATCTATTTCAGAAGCCCCATCTTGTGACTTTTATGTCTTTCTGTGGTGGAATATACAAAACCTATCTTGTTGCAAAGTGTTATCCACCAACACTAATGCTGTAGTCAAAAATAAATTTCTATTATTTCTGTAATTTTTAACATTAGATTTACAATGATATGTAATAGATAACCGTAGATAAACTTAAGACGTTTTTTTAACAAGCAGTTGGGCATAAATGCTCTAATCCATTGTCTTTGAATATTAAAAAATTTTCTGAAAGACATGCCAGATTTATTAAAATATCGTCCTCTTCCTCATAGCATAAAAAATCATTTGCTGTATTTAACTAATGTTAAAACATTTCTTGAAGTTATTTTCCCTGGATAAATGCATAACCCATTACTTAGCTTTCCATTGTACACAAAAAAATCGAAACAAAAGTTCAAGATCAGAAATCTTGTTGCAGATGCCACAAATGTTGTAAACCAGACCATATTTCAATAAGTTTCAAGACTTTAAAGGGATAAAAAAATATTTATTAACTAGACTTGGTGTTCTTTATAGAGCTTTAGAGTTATGTACGAGATACATTTTAATAGCTGGCCTAAAGCAACAAACTCTCATTGCTAGTTATTGCAAATAAAACAGAAGTGAAAAAATGGGGATTCGGTATTACAATGTTAACGACTGATAAGATTTCCAATAATAAAGGGAAATGTAGCATTGCAAAGATAACTGTTACATTCATTATGTTTGCTGATACAAGATGAACTGAATATTTATATTGTATCTTTAATCAATTACAATGCTAATAACACTTCTTAAGTTAATACTAGATTCCCATCAACTATTTGTTTCACAATACTTATGTGTCTGCAACGGATGACAAAACACCTTATGGTATGTTATTAAATTATTTCGATTATTTTAATGGCTATAAGCATTATGTAAGCTAATTGAAATTTCATTAAATTTTTTTGCAATTTGGTGTTATTCATTTAATCCTAAGGGTATTCATAAAGAGATTATTTTTTAACTGTGTAAGGCAAATGGACACAATTTTATGAAAATAATATAATTATTTTTCATGTAAAATGTTCTCAGTATTTAAATTATCCTCTACACACCTTATCTTGAAATATTAAAATTTAAGTTATGGACTGCATCGCATAACTTTTTAGGATGAATGAAGAAATTTTGTCACAGTGTGCTGCAATTTTACTTCTATATGGAATGTACAAATGCATGACATATATGACTTTCAAAAAATCGTATGTCATAAATCACAGGAAATAAGATCTCAACATAGTGGTGATGAAGATAGATTTCTCATTCATCTTTATTAGATTCTCGTTACATTCTTAAAATCTATTCACATTTTTCTTCTTGTCTACAGATATGCTGAAGGAATTAGGAATGACCCTACAATACTCAAAGGGGCATTTTATTGAAAAAGCATGCTTCTTCCGATGTATATATATATTTCATTGAAAGCATCATCTGTTAGCATTAATTTCAGCTATGCTTTTTCTCCTCTTTTATTTCCAATAATTCACTTTTCATGAATGATAAGCTTTATTCATATCATTCAAAAACAAGCACAACAAAACCCAGTTTAATTACAATGATTATGTATCTGAAATTTTAAACCAAACATATAAGCTGACCATGAAATTTCTTAACGTAGTATTGTTATGAATATTACTAAATACTAAGATGTAATCTGTTGTATTGAAGATCATCTGATTCTTGGAGGCTTCTAAAGCACACTATCATCTAACATTTAATAATTTTCATTATATTTGCACCATTAATTAAATGTGTTTGTTTTCCTCTAAAATTATTACTATTCTTTATTTATACATGCTACAAAATTTTTGAAAATAATCCCATGTTTAATTAAAAATTTATTTGTATGGAAAATGTTCAGAACCTGGACAGTTTGAGACCTATTGATTCAATTACTTTAGTTACAGATCCATTATTTCCATTTTAACAGTACTTGGACTAATATACTATATTATGTTATTGTATTTTTAATTAATAATCACATCCTCAACTTTTATGTCTTTTAGCAGTTTAGTGTGCATTGAATCTTTGAGCTTATTTCAAAGCTAAAATAAGTTTATCTGAAGTTATATTAAATTTATCATCATTTGTCTTGTTAAAAAGGTGTGACAAATCTTTCTAGTAATGCATTCTTTACAGCTTGTGATTATATTGTGAAATGGTTCAGTAATGCTTTGTGGAGTTTATTTTTATATAAACTTATTTTCCTTTAATAATTTTTTGATTATATTTAAGAATGGAAAAAACAAGTAACTGTCAGTATAAACTACTGATGTTTTGTGATATTATGAACATTTTTTAATTTAAAATATTTTGCATTTTGAAAATCCAGAAGCTATCACTTATATGTCATATGAAACGTTATATGAAATTTTTGGATAGCCTTTTGAAGAATATTTAGTTTTTTCTTTTTATGTAATGGTTGAAACATTTTTGTATTCTGCATGATTTGATAAAAATTGTGCTTCAGTTATAAAATAAAGAGTGAAAACATTATAATTTATGTGGTAATTTTTTTACACTTAATACAGGTTTCTTATAATGTAGAACTTGATTATGTAAGCTTTGGATATTTTTTTACTAATTTTTTTAGTAATCTTTAGGATTATCTACCATGAAAATTGAAATAAATAAAAATAAAACATATAAAATTTTCCTCCATAAAACATTTTAAAATTTTGTGTCATTTACATGTGTTTTATTGGTATAATTAAACTCATGGTACTTTTTCTAAGAATAATTTACTTGTACAATATAATGAAATTAATGGTATACATTTAAACTTCTGAATACAAATTGCATAATTTGGAGAGCTTCTATTATTCAGCCATTGCTGTGTATATTTTACTGAGCTTCAATTGCTGCTTTTATCTATATAATGAAATTATATATTGAATAAATTTTGTTATTTACTGTGTAATGTCAGTTTATATATGTGAAGCAAGGAAAAAATATCTTTACTAGTTTGTGCATAATGTTTTAAAATAAAACTTTGGTATAAATTAATAAAAATTTTGTTTTTTTTATGTATGAGGATATTATTCCCTGATTGAAAGATTTTTTAAATTTCATTTTAAATTAATTTCCGTTCCCCCCCCCTTTATTAAGCCAAAGATAACTTATGTATCGAAGAAATATGTAGCTAACATCATTGTTAATACTTAAAATTGCATGCAGCTGGAAACTGAAAATATATTTGAATATTCTTGTTTAAAAACTTTTGAAAATTCAAAGTGACGAACAATAGCTATAAACTGTAAAAGGAAAGCGTTTTAAAATTTTTTCATAGAATTAGTTTAAATATTTTGGTTTAATTACAACTCTCATTCTAAAATAAATCATAAAGGGATCCATTAATGATAAAAATGCTGATAATAAAACATGGATAAATTTATAAGAACTGCTTTTTTTAAAAAAAATTTGATTAGGAATTTATTAAATAAATTAGCCCTATTTTAAATCCAAACTTAAAATGATCTCTAAATTGAAGGGAGGGAAAAGGTTTTAAAGGCCGAAACCTGGCCAGAAGTAATGAATTAAAAGTGTTAAGTTTGTATATTAGTGTCGTTTATGAATGACTTTGAATAAACTGTGCAGAATATGATATCTGTATTTGTAAATAATTTATTTAAAAATATATCCCTTTTCATATTTTTTTTATTTACGATCATCTGATTAATTTTGAGAACATCTTGGTATTGATTAATTAGATGATTATGCAACTATTTTTTTTTTTTTTTTAATTTTGGTAGGAAGTTATTCTATGGAAAGTTATGTTTTAGAAAAATATTAAGAATCAATTTTTCAAGATTGTAGTCGTATTTTAACATTGTAATCGTCAATTTTGTTGTAGTGTATTTAAAAATATTTATTATTTTTTAATGTAGAAAAATTTCTAATAAGTTCATATATTTATTATTCAAATGCTTCAAACTTTTATGAAATATATGCAGAAATTCCGAGTCATATTTAAAATTGTCAAAATGTGTATTTTTAGATTAATTCTCATCGAGTTAATAATCTATTTATAAAATCTTATACTGTCATTAACATAACTTAATGTGATTAAATTTAAAATTTATATATAAATCTTAGATAGCAACTGTGTTTAGTTTTCTATGCATGATAAGTTTAGCATTGTATAATATGGTTAAATAAAATATTATGTGATTTAATAAATGAGTACAGAACTTAAAAATATGCAAAGGAAATTTTGCTAGTATGAGAATGGATTACAAATTTTAATCATTGCTTCTCCTCCATGATTAGTTTGAAAATATTTGGATAATTATATTACACAGAGAGGCAAGATGAGCTACGAATCATCTTGTTTAGATGTAAATTGTATAAAATTGCTTCATTCTGACAATGCTCTTTGCCTCGTATTACCTATTGTTAATTCTTGACCGATTAGATCATCAACACAACTTTACATGCATTATACTCACCTGTTTTGTTTATGTGACTATTCATAAAAATTTCAACTGTTGCTGGGAAATTATCTTATTTTATGCAATACACATATTCAGTTGGCTGTGACAAGTCACCAGGACACTAATAAAAGATAAAGTCCTGACACTTTTTCAGAAGAAGCAAGAACGTTTAAATAAAGGTGTAGTGATACTTGCTTACATATTGAATTTGGTAGGATTTGAAACAAGTTAAAGATTGTCCAATCTGAAGTTCAGTTTATATTAATAGGTTCCAACTAAGTACACTTTGACTGAATTTAACTTAGATGGGAAAAGTAAGGACAATTACTGTGTTATTCTACTTATTAATTTTGAATATTTTTATATTTAAACTTATTTAATTTCTACTTTTACAGAAATTTCTAATAGTGAAATAGTTCAAAAATATATTTAAATACTGTTTTTTTTTAAAAATTTATTGTTTAGTTCAAGAATTTCACTTTATGTACATTAATTTAATATTTATTATAATCAAAATAATGCCAATATCATCTATTCATATATAATTTTTAAATGTGCACAGTGAAGAAATTTTGTGAATTTGTTAAAGAATATTTTTTTACACAATTTATAGACATTTGGTTTATTTATTTTTAGTATAAACATTCCTTTGCTACTGCTTCTGTGCACTTCCCGTGAATTTAAAGATAAGATTTTAATAAAAAATTAATAAGTTTTATACAATGAAAAAAAATTGAATTTTTATTAAGAATACTGAGTTACATTTTTGAATATATTATATTATTTAACGTTCAATCATAATTGCATGATGTGAAATTTGATTAATGTAACTAATACTAATAAACAGTTTAAAAACTGCATAAATAAATATAGTTATATTTTATGCTATTTTTACAAAATTCAAAAATAAGTTTTGTAATAAAATGTATTTTCTTTTCTCATAATATTTATGTTACAGTTATTATGTCATAATATTTGAGTTATAATTTTCTTTTCTTATAATGTTATATTTGGGGATTTTGTCTCTATAAAATAGAAAAGCTAATAGAAAAATTAGAAAAGTTTACAGAAGTAGTTATCGCAAGAATCTCAAACTGCTTATTGAAAATGCTTCTGCAATGTAGTTATTAACTTATTTTATTTAAAAGAAATTTATTTAATGCAATGTTATTCAGTATCAAAATATATTTTTCACAAATAGTAAATTATATAAAAATATAGCTTCTTTTTTATTATTATTATTATTATTGAAATTGTGGTATTAATTTTATTGAAATTATAAAAACATTCATTTCTCAATAACAAAAAAAAAGATGAGTCTATTTTTATTGGAGTGTATTGTATATTTACTGTTATGTATCATATTTTACTAGAAAATTCCCAAATTAAATTAGCTGTTCCTGTCTTTATGTATTTTATCATAGACTACAATTATCTCCTCATGGTTCCTTCAATTGAATTTATTTTAAAATTTAATTCATAAAAAAAAATTATTAATAAAGAGACAACTGATAAAATTAAGGTATATTAAAAAAAAATTCTGCTGACATTATAGATGTTTCCACAATTTTAGATTGCTTTAATTATGTAGAGGAGAGAGGAACCCATAAAAATAGTGCATTGTTTGCATTATGTAATTGAGTGCATTATGTAATTGATTTTTCTTTAACATATAATATTTAAGCACAACATTTTTTTTAAAAAAACCATTTAGCTGTATGTTGATACCTATTCAGTTCTTTCACTTATCCGCAAATGTAACATTTTTTATTTTCAATAAAATACATTACTGTTTTATATTACCGGCTATGAAACTACTTTTTTTTTTATTAATTATATATATTAATTGTCCATACCCTTTGTGAGTTTTTCGGTTTGCTTAAAAGTTTAAATTAATAAAATGTTATAAAATATATGTTCATCTATTGTTATTTGAAATTCTTTCTGAAGAGCATCACATAGAAAATTCTCCTTTAATGTCAAAACCTCAACAAAAGTAGTTAGTTTTGTATTTTAATTTCCGTCTTGTATTTCTTTTAATTTTCATATGTTTACATTATTGTATGCTAGTGATACTTCTTTCACTTTTCTACAGCTGTCAGAATTCTTGATGCATCAATATGTACAAAAGTGCCTAAAAATAGAAAAGTCCAAGAGATGAAATTTTGTCATTTTTTGCATTTTACAAAATTTTAATTTTTTTTATCACTCGTGTTTATTATATTTATATCTCTTATAAAATACTAATTAAATTATTAAAATTTTAAAACATTTTCATTTTTCAAATTTCCATATATATATATATATGTATATAAAATTTATTTTTTATACACTGCAACAAGCTGCAATTACATTAAGAATATTACCTTGAATAAAATTTTTCTAAAATTGTTTTTTAATTACTAATATGTACGCTTTGTGAAGTTGGTGACATTGTATTAATCTATTTTCAGCTTGCAAAATTTCCATATCTCTAATGCAAAAAAATTCTATTTTATTACAAATTGCATTTCTATTTATAACTAAGTGATACAGAAGAGGTCACAATTTAAATAATTTGTTTATAAAATTTATGAGAGTGATGATCTGCTTCTCATAGTTAAAGAAGTTGTTGAAGAAAATTGTCTCATTTGCATGTTTGTGTAATGCTTGATATTATGTTCTACTTCGTCTGCTCCAGCTTCCTCCTGTTCTCTTTTTACTCTTAAAGGAATCGCAAAGTTGATGATCTGAAATAAAATAAAATAACAATAAAAGCAGGGGGGGAAATCGTCTTGCATGTTTATTAATTTTGTTTGCTTAAGTTTTTTTTCTAGTCAATTTTCAATTAAAATAAGCACTGCAAGTCAGAATTTCCAAAATTAAAAATGTATGTTCTTTCTATACTTAAATAGAAATAAATTGTTAAATTGATAAAATTATTTTCAAACTATATTTTGCAGGCAAAATTAATTGCATGTTGTGAAAATATTTTTGTTGGTAATATACAGAAACTAGTTAATCTTTAGTCATTATTTATTTATTTTATTATTTAAAAATAAAGAGCTGTATGTGATGATGATTGGTTTATAATATTTGCATTTAAGAAAATGCATTATTTAATTTTTTTTTCAGTCTTTTCCTTTATGAAATAGATCTGTAGCAAATACTCAATAAAAAATTAGTAAAAAGATTTTGAAACAACCTAGAAAACTGTTAGAATGGCATTAAAAATATAGATTATTATAAGTATTAGAATAGTTTGTTGAAATACTTAAAAAGGTTTTTTGGCATAGCATATTTCACTGTAATTAAGTTAAAATTCGAAATACTGTTATTATTCTGATTATTTCGAATTTTCGTTTTTAATAAATTAAGAAAATCTAATGAAGCCGAGAAATCGTTATGAAATTAATAAAAGGCATATTTACCTGTAAAAGAATGTATGTTGCTAAGAGACTCCATACTCCAACAACTATCAGTGATAGCATTTGTATTCCCAAAAGATGAAAACCCCCTCTTTGAAATACTCCCGCTTCACCTTTGCTTAATGCTAACAAAGAATCTTCTTCCACAAATAGGCCCACAGCTGTCATGCCCCATATGGAACCCACTAAATGCACAGGTATTGCCCCAACTGGATCATCAATATGAATAAAATCTAATGCAGGCATAGCAAAATTAGTCAATAAGGAACTGATGGAACCAATGAGAAGAGCCTCCCATGGATTGTATAAAACACAACCAGCTGTAATCAACGAAAAGAAAATAAATTGTTAGTGACTCAAATATTAGTCACTTTACATAGTATATTTATTACTTTTTAAAATATTATTAAGTTTAATTGGTTTAATTTTCGCTAACCATAATTTTTCGTTGTAAATAAAAATTTAATTGAAAATTTAAACGGTGAAATAAAATGCTGTATTAGATAATACTTTAAGTATGATTAAATTATCTTGTTGTGAATGCTGTTGTCTGCATTCTGACAAAAGAATTTCGAAATTTTTGTTTTTAAATTCAACTAATGGTGTAGTTTGATTATTTTTCTATAATTTAATGTTTGAGTTGTCATCTCTTTGCATAGATATGTTTCTGTATATCTTAATATGACTGATTCTTTTCTGTGTGATGCAGTTTTAATTTGAAGTATATATATATACTAGCTGATACCCGCCCGCTTCCCTGGACAGACGATAACATAATATTTCAGAACCTATACGTAAGATATCAAGAAAAATTTCAATTTTTAAAACGTTAATGATAATCTAAATTTAAAATTTTAAGAAATTGATTGTCTTTAATAATGTTTATCCTTGATTTTCAAATATATGAGAAAATGTCTTACATAGGTCATAACCTCTTGGGTTCGTTCATGCATGTAACGAGGTCCTCCAGTAAACGAAGATTGTCTTGCGTGTGTGCTACTCCTTAAGAAGTCGCCATTTTAGTATTTTTCAAAATCCCGCTAGGTTTTGGAGCTGAACTACACTTTCACCAACCGTGGGATTCCAAATTCATTTATTTCTATCGTTAAATATTTACGTTTCCTATTTTCGACATGCACGAAATTTCACATAAAGAGCGCCTTCGCCAAAATCTTGCCAATCCTCCATCAGCGCTTCAGTATAAAATTATTTGGTATTTTTCCATTTCGTTCGCGCAAATTTCACCAAGTAAACTTAATTGGTGATAATACACAGTATACATATAAAAAAAAATATATTCCTTTTGGCGTCGGTCAATATCATTTTTGGCGATAAAGTCGCCAAAAATCACTTAACCGATGGTAAGAGTAGATTAACGAATGAAAATTACATTTTGGATAAGACTTCCGTAAAATCCGTTCTTAGTGAGCGTCTACATCGCAAAAGGAGTAACTATGCTAAATTTCAAGTCAATCGGTTGTATAGTCTTTGAGATCTCGTGATGAGTCAGTCAGTGGTATTTCGCTTATATATAGAGAGAGATTGTATGTATTAAAATTACAAATTCAATGAATACATTTTATTAAATTAAATTTTTAAATAAATATTTTTTCGTTTGAAAAAATTAATCTAAAATCAGGTCTTAGTTAAAAGTATAATTAATTTGTATTAAACATTGAACTTATTACCTGTTACAGCTACTAAAGCAGATAATATCCCATTTATAAGATTTGAAATAAGAAATTTCTTTCTAAAACGAAAACAACTGAAACAGAAAAAAAGTATGAGAGATGTTATCTTATAATGTCAGTAAAACTTTTAAAAAAAATTACTAATGCAATACCTGAATAATAAAGACGCAAGTCCTCCACCAATCGAAGCATTTAAAGTAGTTATTGCTGACCTGGAAAAAAAATTTTTTTTTTAATCGATTCAATAAAATGTAATAAAAAGTACTGATATACAAAATGATTTTTCTTTAAGTATAAATATATTGTGTAGATTCTGTTTGTAGGTAATGTATTTTTTGACTAACAAAATTTTCCCTGAAGTGAACTTTAAGAACTCTATGGATCCCGAAAAATTCGAAGTGTAGCAAAATTTATTGTAAACATTTCTGGAATTTTTTAAGGTGCACGTGTCTTAACGAATTTAGCGGACGCTTTTCCAAGAACTCCTTGAATTGATTTTTATTTGAACCAACAAAAGATTGCAGAAAAACTTATTTATATTGATGAATAATACAACTGAAAGTAAATTTACAAAATAGAAATTAAACCTTTTTAATACCCTTGCAGTCAAAATAAACGGCTCGTATTTTAAAAATAATGAATAATTTTAGATAACAATATAGATTTTTTTATATGATTTTCCTATTGTCCTATTTTATATTTTTTCCTACTGTTGCCGAATTAAAGCATGCTTTTAAAAAAAACAGTAAACGGAATGAGAAGAAAGTTCCATTAGCGTGGTGCTAATTTTTTTTAAAAGAACTATTTGTATCAAAATTATTCACGATTTCAGCAATTATTGAATTATCATCTAATATTTAAAAGATGATATTTTTTTAATATGTGTGTTCAAAGAAGTATTAATTTTTGATATATTTCAAGACTTTAAAGTACTATGCCCCTCTCACCTCTAAAATTCTATAACCAATTTACACGAGCAAATAAATATATTAGGAAAATATATTGTCGTACTCAAATCGTCACCTTATGGATTTTACTCGTACGTTATAGATAATACTAATTAGCCTTACGGTGAAAAGTATAATCCCTTTTTGTAACATATCGGAAACATTGAATTCTGTCATTACAATCAGAGCGTACCGTAACTTCTTCATTATTGAATTTCACTGAAAAATATTAAATCAGTTCTCTCTCTTTTGTTTCTGTTAGATTCAACCTATCAGTTATCTTGGTTTTTTTTTTTAATTTATTTATTTCGAAACGACTTGTTCAACAATGAAATTTTCTCCCTTTTTGGTGTTTGCATGTGTGGGAAAAATACTTTATGCCATTAAAAGGTGCAATTGATTGCTTTTTCGTTGTGAAATCCTCTTTTCACATATGTATAAGTAGTGGTGGTGTTACTTCAGTCATTGTTGCAAATGGGGGAGGAGGGATGAGCGTCTTTGATTCGTCATTCACCCCATTACGTCATCCTACATTCCATTTTTGGAAAGAAAAAAAATTGTGTCAGTTTTTTTTCTTTCCAATTGTCTTAATTGTGGAGAGCATAGCGCGCAATTTTGATTTTCTTCATAAAAACTAAAATTAACGTACTTTAGATTTCAAAATAAGAAAAAGGGCTCGGCCGGGATTTGAACCCGGGACCTCTCGCACCCAAAGCGAGAATCATACCCCTAGACCACCGAGCCTCAGAAATTTTTGAAAAACAATAGTTTAAAACCAATCTGATGAACTAGTTAAATCTAAATTTTTCGCGAGGTAAAAGTAGTGATGCCATCTATCGATGAAATGTTAAACTATTTGTTATTCTTAAATAATATTAGAATTCAAGGTTAAATTTAAAAGAAAATAAGAATTATTATCTATAATTTCAGATTATTTCGTGAATTTGTAGATCCTTTTTTGAAAATAAATGCTAGGATCCAAAATATTGAGCATAATTTGTATATTTTGCATCAACCAATTAAATCTCGAACATTAAACCTTAAAAAAAATAGTGGAGATTCATTTCTTAAATGTGTTGGCTATTAAGATAGAGCGAGAAATAATATCCATTTTTAAAACGTATCATTGGTAAATCATTTTGCGTTGAAAAATAATTTTTTGATTATGCTCAGAAAGGAAAAAGCGTGATTATTAATTTTTGGTAATATGACTCAGCAGTATTTATATAAAACGTATGTATGACTGACAATAAAAGAAGTTATAACAAAAATTGAAATAAATTACTAAAGGGGAAATTTTTCTTTTCTTCGAAACTTAACAAAATTTTATGTTTAATCAGAATGAAATTATTTTATAGTAGCATACACTGAAAAGAATATCACACATACTATGAAAAAAAAAACATAACAATCGCTAAGATTAAAAATTAAAATAATTTTGCAATAATTGAAAATTTTCAGAAGAAATTACTCTTATAAAATCAGATCTATTTTGTTCCTGAAGATGAGCTGTTGAAGTATTTATTAATTTGCTTAAATGTATGATACAGAAAGATTTTAATTGTTTTATAAAGTTCCTATGTTAATTTAACTACAGTTATAAGATCCATTCTCTGTGTTATTCAATAATCAGTATCTCTCAGTTATTCGAAGAAATTATAATTCTTAAAAATATCTGTGAAACTTTTTAAAATTATTTGAATAAGACAAAAAATTATTAATAAAATACTGGCTAAAAAATAAGTGCTGAAAATTTGCGGTAATTTTTTTTTTTTTTTTTTTAATTTTTGGGAAGCATAAGATTTTTATTTATAACAGTAACGAAAGCAATATTTGAAATGTTTTTAAACATTATTTCTTTGTTCTACTGTAAAATGACTAATATATATTTGTAACAGTTAAATACGTAAAAATTCATACAAACGCGTGAATTCTTAGCTTCATTTTCGGAATGTTTTCGTTTAAAGTTCAAGTAATTTCTTTTAAAGAATTCTTAAATTTTTCAGGTAGGCGGATGAGATCACTTAAATTTTGCAGAAATATTTTAGCGTTAAACAGTTTCTGAACATATTGTAATTATTAATATTAGCGATTGTACTGTTTTTTTATTATTATTATTTCAGTAGAAAAAAGTTTTTAGATGATCATTGTCAATATTTCCTTTCCAAATTAGTTGATTTTAGGAGGGGGATTCTGAATCCTTGGGCATTTACTTACTTTTGGCTACATCTCTATGTCCGGGTGTCTTGATACTCTGGACGATTTCCAAATTTCAATTTAAAAAATCGGTGTTTGTTTTTGGACTCTACTTTTCGAAATCTCTAAATTACTCCATATGGGATCGTTAGCTCTTTGCAAATTGTTTCCTCCAAATATTTGGAAAATTTCAAACTCAAATTAGGAAAAATCATATATTATTTTTTATGAAAACTTAATAGCATAATTATATCTCAGTAGGTGGTTCAAAGTTATTAAAAATGAGTGAACATAATGAATTTCATTTTAAAATGGTTA
Source organism: Nephila pilipes (assembly GCA_019974015.1). Taxonomy (NCBI): domain Eukaryota; kingdom Metazoa; phylum Arthropoda; class Arachnida; order Araneae; family Nephilidae; genus Nephila; species Nephila pilipes. The sequence continues at coordinate 119,227 of BMAW01077577.1, forward strand.
ATTTATGTATGAAATGTTATCTACTATAAGGATTAAAATGCATTAACTGATATTGAAATATATATAATAAAATCATTCATAATTTTGAATCTCATTCAACCAATTATTTTTAAAAATTTACTGTGGTACTTCTAAGTTGCTGGACTAAATCTGGTCAATTAAAACTTAGAGGACTTTCATGCAGTTGCTTTTAAAAACATTTTTAAAAAGTATGTCTCAAGATATATAACTAAACTTAATAATTTAAATATTCGATCGCTTTGTTACTGGAAATTCCATAAATTTCGTGAAAACTAGGAAGACGACTGGATTAAAAAATTAAAAACTGTGGGCATATCCAACGCAAATCAGGTTGTTTAGTAACCTTTTCTGATTATCATTCATCAAATACCATGAAAGAAGTACGTAATGTGAAATAATTTATTTAAATTTTACAAATCTAAAATAATGTAGAAAGTAATAATTAATACAATTAATGGTGCAATTACTTTTTAATGAATTTAGATTTCGCAAAGCTTATAAAGAGCTTAATTTTAAGCAATTTATTTAGAGACGTAAAATAATCCGTGTATATAGAAAGAATAATTGGCTTTATATATTGCAATTGTTTATTACATAAAATAGCCGCTTCAAGATTATTGAGTATTTTCATAAATGAGTGATAAATGTTGATATTTTTGGAAACGGACGAATTATTCTTCCCAAACCTTTTACCTGTGCAGGCCTCAACAATCAGCTTTATACGTGAAAGTATAACCCTTATTTTGTTTTTCCAAGAAAGAATTGTTTAATTTCTTATCCCAGTGAATGTATCTCCTTAAGAACACTTATGATGTATTGGAGATACTTGCTTTTAAGATATTTTGAAAATTTAAACTGAAATCCTTGAGCCAAACTGCAAAAATAATGCAGTGTAGGATTTAAAAAGAAAGCAACCAAATTCAGTTTCGAAGGACGAGGGTAGGAAAAGAAAAGATGGGCTCGGCCGGGATTTGAACCCGGGACCTCTCGCACCCAAAGCGAGAATCATACCCCTAGACCACCAAGCCTTGTTTGCGTTTTGAGAAAGTTAAGTAGAATACAATGAGTAGTTCGTTTATTTCAAAGTTATTAATTCTGTTAGTGATTTGAAAAGCGGAGACTTAGTTTTAAATAAATTGCATTACTTCGTGAATTTGAGAGTAAAGTTGATACACAATTTTAAAGTTGGTGAATCGAAATATAATGATAATTAAGAAGTCAACAGGTTTACTTTTATTTAAATAAAACGAACAATGCTTTCCACAAAAAAGTTAATGTCTCAGTTTTTATTTGACTTTTTCTGCTTAGCTAAATAATTATGTTTCTATCATTTATGTTTTTCGTGTAAAATATTATTGTAAATAAACATTTCTTAAATAAATGTAAATAAACTTTATTATAAACGAACGTGAGGATAAGCCGAAAATTATTTTTAGGAATGTCCAAAATCTCAACTGTTGATCAAAATTAATCTAGTCGAAACAATTGTGTGTTATTTAATTATAAGTACTTAATTTTATGATTTATTGTGAGAAAGTTATGTAATGAGATACTTAAATGAATCATATTAAGTTTTACTTTATTACATAACATTTCAATCGACTCTCTACAAGGAAGTAAAATTTTCTGTTTGTAATAATTATTGCACGTTATTGAATTTTACGGAATTAAAACGTTTGATTGAATAAATAATTAATCATAATTTGCTGTAAGTCCTTACAAATGTAGACTAAATATCATGTAAAGAATTTTGAATCTTTTGTTGGGGATGCAATATAGAATTTGTTCTGTACATGATGAAAGTAAAAAATATAGCTATTGGTATTGGCGTGGTGTGGATGTTTGGAGAGGGGGGTGCCAGCTCAGGTGTCGTCCTCGTCACTTGACCGTGGTTCAAAATTACGAGGTCCGTCGCCAATAGCCCTCGTGTTGCTTCTAGTGCGACGTTAATAAAAAAAAACTAAACTAAATAGCTATTGGTAATTTTAATACATGTAATACTTTTTTTGCATTAAAGAAAGGGGGGAAAAACCCTTTTTGGAGTATCTAGATCCCAGGACGCCCTTTCCTTCGTGACTATCAAATTATCTAACGAAAAATATAGACTCGGATTGAAATTTCAAAAAAATTTTCAAACTTGTAATTGTCTTTTAATTTTAAAAGTCCCAGTAAACTGAGATCTACTTACGCGAAGCAAGTTCCATTGAAATGAAGTACAAATGAATTATAGAAAGATGCATATCTATACTTATCTCAAATACTGTTTTGCACTAATCTATAATTAATTAATATACATTTGAATGAGTTGTAGTTAAAGAGTGCATTTTCGTTTTCAAAATAAATCTAGAAGCCTCAATTTATATTTCAAAATGACTGTACTTTCTAATTAAGAAAGGAAACCTATTTAAAAAAATAAATTTTTAAAAATTGGGTTCGGCCGGGATTTGAACCCGGGACCTCTCGCACCCTAAGCGAGAATCATACCCCTAGACCACCGAACCTTGTGATTTGTATGAGTTATAGAAGTCTTTATTTTAAATCTTCTTGAAGGGTAAGTTGTGTATTATTACCTGGGTTTTGGAAAAGTTTATATATTTTACCATTTCAAGAAATCAACTTTTTTTTTTGCATCAAAAACAAAACGCTTTAGAGAGTGAAATTAAAATGTGAGGGGGAGGGAGGACTGGATTTTTTTTTCTCAAGCAATTTATTAGGGTACAGTAATGGAATATAATTCTGATATATGTAGAGAAGTCATGACATCTGGAAGAAAGAGAGCCTGAAATATAGTTTATAAAATCCAGTTTCAATGCAAGAAAATGATTTATGAATTATTTGTATATGAATGTAATTTTGTAATATTATAAATATATATTCTTAATGTTATGTTGTCTTATTACGTACTTATAAATATTTTATTATCCACTAATTAATCCAGAATAAATTAATAATTCTTTTGGATGTATTATAATTAAATGTATATATATATATATTACATTTAAATTAAAGTACACTAATTAAGTTGTGATATTATATTATTTGAGAAAAATACAAAAATTGGGAGATGTGGTGATGGCTTCGGAGCCCAATTTAGTGTATCCTCGAGATATGTATATGTTACATATACGTATGGGCCGGGCCAGGCCAGTCCTGCATGTCAAGTTTTTGACGCCGTATGCAACCCGAAAAATGACGCCCCCAAGCTTAATTTTTTTTTTTTTTTTTTTTTTTTTTTAAATTTTTCAAAAAGTAATAGAATTACAAAAGAATCACATTAACCCGAAGAAGGACACAAAATGAAATTAAGACAATAATACTTGAGCAGATTTACGAAAAATTGCTTTATTTAATAGATACAATTTACATTTTTAACGAGTTAACGACAACGAACTTACAAACGAAAACTAGTGCCTACTATTTTCAGAGATAATTTAAAAAGAATAAACAAAAATAGTACAATAATATACAAAGTCTAAGTCTAAATTAAAACGATCTCTTCGGAAGTATCTTTTCTGCAAAATCCCGAGTAACTTCTTTCAGATCTAATTTATTTCGCAGTTCATGTTCTCAGTGTGCAATATTGCTAATCCATTAAAACAATTAGGAGTAGAAATGGTTCTTAAATAGTTTTTATTATTTATTTTTTGTCATTATTTTATTATTTTTATTTGAAAAATTTCGTTTTGCAGTCGAACGCGATGACGTCGTGTAGGCAATTGAAAGTTTTTCTCATGTGTGGTTTCACTGGCTAAAATTTTCCAACTCCTTCGATAACTTTATTAAAGGATTCATTCGATCTAAATTATTTCAAGATAATTAATTAATAAGCTATTTAATATATCCGTGACTTGGGATTAATCGAAAAATGTGTTTCATTTAAGCAGTAGCTGACCTACAGCTATCGAGGCCCTGAACGAAACCTTGACTTCCCATATTTTCCACCCAATTTTATTTTATTTTTAAAATACTATTTATTTATTTTTTAGAATATGATTTTTATTAAACTATATATCTTTGTATGTATTTTACAAACGCATATATGTTCAATATATTTTTGTCTATGCTTTCGATTAATGTTTATATATTTCATTCATTGCTAATGCTGTTATTTGATACCTCTAAGATATGTTGAATTTCGTTGGTTTCATTTCACAATATCTTATTGTTCTATTGAATTAAATTCTTGAAAATTCAATAAAAGCCTTTAAATTTGATACTTAGCTGCTCTTATATTTAAAAGGCTTTTTCTTCGAATAAAAAAAAGTTTTCCTTTAAATATAAAAGTTTTGTAAAGATGGAGGGATATTATTAGGATTTTATATGGTGCGTACAATTACATAATCATTACGTTTTCTACACAAAATGAAACTGGACGCATCTTGCGGGTATGTGGACTACGTAAGCTGGATTTCTTGTTTTAAATGCAATATACTAAAAAGATACATTTAAGCACGCTTGTCTCTAAATAGGTTTATATCTGTCACACATTTTGAAACTGGCTGCATTACTTTAAAAGCTTAATCCTTCTCAGAAAAGGTTTTACAAATTGATTGCGGTGTGATTTTTTGGATTACTTGGATGTTATTTGCTTATGAACTGCCTCTTGCAAATATTAGACATCGGAAGCGTACATTTTGTATACTAAAATTTTAAAGAAATTTTTTTTTTAAATAAAATTTTTATTTTTTTTTTTTTTTTTTTTTAAGTAATTTACACTTAGCATTTGATTACTCTGAATCATTGAATTTTCAAGCATTATACTTGGATAATTCACAAAACTCTCTCTAGCGAAGAGGCGATATTGTAATGTTCAAGTATAAAATCGTTGAGAAAATTAAAAGCATGAGTGTTTCTGAAACATAATGCGTTCAAATGTTGATATAAGTTCATAGAGTTTATCGATTACTTGATTTTTTGAGAAAAAACTATCTTTAATAGGGGGAAAAAAAAAAAGCGCAATTTTTTCCTTAAATTTTTTTTTTTTTTTTTTCATTTGGGGTTTTCCGAAAAAAAAATTGCTTCTCAATTTTCAAACTAGATGTCCTGTTACTATAACTAATACACTGGTGTCCAAAATGAAGAGAATTTTCCGATTTGGTCGATTATCAGTAGAACTACTGGATAGATTTTAATGAAATTTGATGGGTACATAGGGTTGATATACTACAAAAAAAATTCAACAGTTATAATACACACGCATTATCGTGCGTAACACTCATCGGAGTCGCAAGGTATGAAACAGCAGTTGCAGAACAGAACAAAAAAATATAGTTTAATAGGGGGTATGGTCCCCTCTTACAGATATATTAGCCTTTCACCATGATGTTATGCTGGAAATAAAGGAATTTATGAGTTCCTGTGGCAATTGATCCTACTCGTTGTGCAACGCTGTTTTCAGGTCTTGGATGGTTCTCGGAAGGGGTTTGCAAATTACAATTGCCCTCCCCAGAACATGCCAGGCATGCTCTATAGGATGATTTAAGTCTAGAGATCTGGCTGACCAATACATCCGGCGAATATCTTCACTTTCCAGAAATTTGCCAACCAGCTGAACTCTATGTGACCTCCCGTTGTCATCCACGAAAAGAAAACCAGAACCATTTGGACCCTTAAAAAGGCGAATATAGGGCCTCAAGACCTTTTCTCTATATCTCTCAAGAGTCGCAGTGTCTCTTTCAAAGACATGGAGGTGTGTGTGGTCATCCAAAATGATGCCTGCCCAGACCATCAAGCCTCCGTTGTCGTAACGGTCGATTTCTTGGACATTGGTATTTGGCTTTGGCTGAAAAATTCTAGCTCTAAATTATCTTATTTTTTTTTATAGTGAACTGTACTCCATGTTTGATTTATCTTGTCTATTCACTTATCATCCTACTCACAATACTGTGTGGAATATCCAGTCATGCATTAGAGATAGGAAAGGGCATATCCTAAACAGAAAATTTACTTTTTCTCTAATTTATGAAATTCCAAGATTTGTTTTTATAAAACAGATAGCTATTTTAATACTATGATTATTTACTTTTTAAGTTATTAAACGAGTAAAAATAACGTGATAGTATATAAATAACATATGATTCGGGTATCATGAATTTATCTATTTTTATTCAGATAGTATATATCACCATAAATTTTCTTACTTTGGGAAGCCAATGTATTATGTTTTCAACGAGGTTCATTTTTTTTAAATTCATAGTAATGTTGTTATTATTAACAAAACGCTCATTCTTCTCTCTGTAGGAAATTATTAATAGTTTTATACTCATTATAAAGAAGCAACAAACATAATAAATTTCAGTATCCAGTATAACAACGATATTAGGAGGTGTTTTAACTTTAAAAGAAAAACACTAAATTTTGACGAAGTTAAAAAAAGCGTAACATAGTTGTCAGGTCTTAAAAAATAAAGAAAAAAAAAGTTAGTCAAGTTTGAACTGTATTGTTTTTCCGAGATTTTTTAATTGATGCATGGAAGTATTATTTAATCTCTATAAATATTTGGATTTATTGTGCATAATTCTTGTAATCGGAGCGCGCGGAAGATATCAATCTTACTTCAAATTGTTTTCAGATGAGTTATTTTAATTTTAAAAAGTATGAACGTCAGAACATTTATGACTAATATTTAGGTCCCAGATTTAGCCTAAGAATTTTTTTGAACTTTGAACTATTAGAAAATCAAATGCTATGCTCATTTCTTTCATTTGTTCCACATTTTAATAATACATGTCCAAATGAAACCAAGTGTATAAAATGAAGCAACGCAGATTTCTTTTGTCCACTAATAACCAACGAATCCAATTACTGAAATATATTAATTAGAAAATAGCACTCTGTGTGTGATATTATGCTTGTGGAGAGATATCTTTTTGTTGAGAATTATTCTATAAAATGTCTTTTTTTTTTCCCAATAGTAATCAAAATATTAAAATTAATAATGATATTAAAAGTAAAATTTATATTCTTTCAATCAATTTATTAGAATAAAAATCATATTCGAGTCATTTTTTAGCTGAACAATATATTAAGTGCATGTAATTAATTCGAAAAAAATATTGTACAATTTTCCTGCCAATCTCTGAAGCCAATTTTTTTATATCACATTTGATGTAATTAACTTAAAAAACATTTTAAAGTAAGTATTACCGGTGTATTTGACTCAGATTTAATCAGTATTCTCTCTTGAACTTCTCTTCATCCCTATCGGCAGCTAATGGTCATGGTCGCGAACTTCATGATCGAAAGACCGGTCTTATAACAAGACTGCACGTTAAATCTGGTCGAGGTCCCATCCTCCAGGTGGCGAAGCAAAAAAGTTTGGAGAGGGAAGTGCCAGCTCAGTTGTGGTACTCATCACCTGACAGAAGTTCAAAACTAGGAGGTCCGTCGCCAATAGCCCTCGTGTTGAATTATTAAACAATTAGTCTTCAATCAAATGTTCACTCGATTCAAAGAGCGCTTATGTAACTTTCAAATTATAGTTAAACTTCAGCTGTGTGTTCAGCTGATTTTATTCACGTCGCAATTAGAAGCTACACGAGGGCTATTAGCGACGAGCCTCCTAATTTTGAACATCGGTCCTATAATGAGGACGATACCTGAGCTAACACCTACTTCTCCACACTTCCATTCTACGCCGCGGGATCATCTGCGTAATACAATCTTGACACTACCAGGATTATTATATATCAAGCAGGTGATTTTTTTCTATAATGCTGCATCAAAAATATTCCAATTCCCGTTTTTTTTTTTTTTTTTTTTTTTTTTTTTTTTGTGGAAATTCCAATGCTTATCAGCAGCTTTTTGTTTAGTTTCACTACAACCCGGTTTCGATAAGGGCATTCTGCATGTGAAGCTCTAAATTTGATGATTCGTCGTAAACACAAAATAATAAAAAAAAATTTATGAAAATGTATTTTTTTTTCTTGAACTTCAACTTAGCAGACAGAGAATACATGCACACATTAATAATATAATCACTAAAAAAACTTATTATTCCTTTTCTCTTTAATGTTAAGCACTCTAAACAATGTAGTTACACCAACTAATAACGTTATTTTATAATCGTCTGCTAAAATATTCCCAACTGTTAGTGGAGGAAAATGTGCGTTGATTCAACATGTCTAATAATTGTTCACTGGCAAACATTGTTCTTCGTTATCATTAATTTTGAATACTTAGAAATTTTTAAAATTGAACTACTTAATTTTTAGTTGCACGATGTTATGTTGGCTGGACCGCAAAGGAGTGGCGCAAGAACCAGGTGGGTCCATGCTGCGTCATACGAGGTGTATCTGTAATCCAGAAGTTTGAAAAAGAGCAAAGAAAGTTAAAAATGATTGACTAGAAGGAGGGTCGAAAATAGAGAAGGATCGCTAAGGTATCCCCAGAGACATGTCACTCGTATTTACCGTAGACAGTAAACCCTTTAGGGAAAAAAAAATATTTCTAGTATTAATAGGATCAAGGTGCCCGTAGCTACCTAAAGAAGGTAAGCCCCCTATGTGGGCATGCTGGACAGCAAATATTATCATCGTTGGCCACATGCGTCGAGCGAGTCGCGAGTTTGACATGCTCGCTGTAAAGCATCAATTATCCGAAACAATTGGGGACTAAAAGCGTTCGGATTGCTGACTTTTCGGATAACCGATCATTTAAGGAAAAAGAATTGTACTAGTGTTATAGGAGCAATATGAAACAAAGAAAGAGTGATATTAAACAAAAACTGTATATATTTTGTATCACGCGTTTTGCGAATAACACAGAGAACTGACTATCCTAGTTTGACAAGTTCAAAGAGAAAAGGCGAGAGTATAAATTTACACAAATAAGGCATTAGGTCAATCTTCAAATGACTTGAAAAACTCTCTTAAGTGTATTCTTATTATTGTTATTTGTCTCATCAGTTTTGCCTTATTTATTCAAAAATAGTTTTATGTAATATTTGTTAATGAATATATGAAGTTCGGATGGTTTTTGTTCGATTATTCTGCCTAAAGAGTAAATTTTGACTAATGTATTGTAACCAACAGCACATAAGATATTTCAGATTTCGCACGATGTAAAATCAAAATAGAATCTAAGCTAGTAGTAATTTTTGAAAAATTTTTTAAGAAAACTTATACTAATTTCTTCTCTTCTCGTATATTGAACCAATTATAATAGCCGGGAAACTAAATTTCTTTGTTGTTGCTCATAAAAAAAAATTTAACATTAATACACACGTGACAAAAATTAATACTACTGATTTAAAATAAAAATAGTGTCTATTTCTTTTTGCTCAAATGAATTTTAACACATTCACGGACATTTTTAAATGTTCCTTCTTTGAATCACTTTTTAGCATTGACAAGTATATCCTGGCAGGATAGTTTATTTATATTTTCACATTTTTATACATAATATTTTGACTGCTCAAGCCGTCGTTTAAGGGAAGTAATCATGACAGTAGGACCTATGTGTATATATATATATATGTGTGTGTATTGAATAAATCGAGCCATTTTTGTTATAACATAAAAATGACTCAAAAGTGCTTGCTAATCTACTTTAATGGAATGATAAATTTGAAACCTTGCAGCATATTTCCATTTTGCTCCGGTGACTCCAAAAGTACTTCCGCAATTAAATCCAAGCCAGCCCCACCTGGAAAACAATGAAAATTAATATATTTTATGAATTGCACACGTTATAAGTTTAAAACACTAAAATCAATTCTTATAATTCATCAAGGTTACAAAAGTAAATGTAAAAGAAAAGTTATTTGCAAAGCTTTGCAACGGACAGATTTAGCCACCTAAGGTGCGCTTTCATTATTTTTTTTTAAATTATTGTTAAATTACTTAAATAAATATAAGAATTAAAGTAAATGATAAAATGTCGAGAAATGGATGATTGTAAACTTTTCCGATATTAAAATTAAAGGAAACGATTAATTATTAAATTGAATATTATATCAGCTACATGTAATAAGAATTAAAGCAAACGATAAATTATTAAATTGAATGTTATAGCAGCTACATGTAATTAAAATTAAAGTAAACGATAAATTATTAAATTGAATGTTATATCGGCTATTGTATTTATTTAAGCTAAATGCAATTAAAATTGAAGCAAACGATAAAAAAAATTGAAAAGTTATCTGGTACACCGAAATGCATCCACCTAAAACAATAGCCCTTGGGTGGCTAATATTTATAACTGTAATTTGAATTATTTTTATTGGGAATGGAATTTTGTTTAGTAAAAATTATATTTAATCACCTTTGTTATACAGTTTTGTAGCCAAGAGATTTTTCTACAATCAATGAGCAAAAAATTTTTACTGTATACAGATCCTGGATACTTTTTGTAAAAATATTCGTGGTGGAATATTTCTGTGTAATTTGAAATATCCATTTCCGTTTAAATAAAATTCATCGATAGTTTACACGTACCCAATATGATTGAAAATGTTTCATTTCATACGCCTTTATTATTTTGAAAATTGTTTTATTTATTTACACAAATATTAGATGAATAATGTGTTGTCCTGAGGAATTTGATCTAAAACTAAAAGAAAAGACAAAACAAACGCAGGCACACATATACTTTTCTTCGACCACAAATGCAACTTTTCATGACATAGAGTCAGAATAATATGTTTAAAGAAAGAATGATTTCTGAATATTGTATGATTCGGAAGAGTTAATTGTAACGTGGACTTCATTTTGATTTCATATTAACATTCAAATCACGGGTCACCAAACTTTTTTGATCCTAGACCCCCAAAAATTTTTAAATTCTTTTATCGACCCCCTCTATAAAAATGATAACAAAAGAAGAAAAAAAAACTTACCTGTTTCTTAAATAAATAAAATTATTTACATCAGCTGTTTTTCTTCTTTTGATTTTGACAAAATCAAATTTTTATTATAAATCAATGAGAAGGATGTGCTCGATGACTCTTGACTAGATTAGCAATATTTGGTTCAAAATGTTATAATTTCAGTCTTACTTCGCCTTGGAGCTCCATATTCCATTTATTTCTCATCTTTGTTAAAATAGAATTAACATAACTAAAGCCAGATTCAGCCATGTCTGAGCTTGGAAATGCAATTAAAAAGGGAAAAGCCGTATAAAATATTTTTGATATTTTTGCGTAGTACTTATATTTGTACAAAATTTACTCACAGTTTAATTATTAAAAAGCATCTTTGCTTCAAGGTCAGCTAAGAATTCAATGACTTCATCTTGCAAATGACTGTCGTTATGTTCAACTTGAGCAGAAAGTGGCGCGATTGTAAATTCTGGGATATTTTTTTTAATATCTCCAAAGCGTAATTTAAAATCATCACTTAATTTTTGGAGATTATTTGTACGTATTTCCAATTATAAGGCGGTTATATCCAATTGTCGTAAATTTCAAAAGTATTTAAAATCTTCACGTAACAATGAAGATTTAAATAACTTTAATTTATCTTGAAAGTTTAAAATAATTTTTTCGTGTTTGACTTGATGTAATATCTTTTCCTTGGTGACGTGTTTGAACATCACTGAACTTAGCAAATACATCGGTTAAATAAGAAATATTGTTTTTATTTTTTTGCAGTTCGTCACTTGAGGCTGGATTAATTTCAGTAAGAAATTCTGTAATTAAATTCAATAAGTTTTTGTAAACATGCACCTCTTGACAACTATCGTAGTTTGGTGTGTAATAATAACTGGTTTGATAGTTCATCATTTTCTTCGCAAAGTTTATCAAACAGTCATGATTTAAGAGATTGTGCTCTAGTTTGGTCAATCTTGTAACAAAACGATGCAAGAATCTTTTCTCACATCACGAGCGATGATCAGAGTCATGAGAACCGATCACGAAATACGCATACTTTAAACGGTAAAAAAAGATAAATAATTATTTTTAAGAATATGCAGGAATGAGAAATTAAATAAGCTATAATCTGTTATAAAAACTTTACTTACTATATTGTAATTACAAATGGGATTCCAAATTAAAATTGTACATACTGCATTGCTGTCCATAAATTTGCTATTGAATAACATTGGTATTCATTCATCGACCACCTAGATCGGATCGACCCTTGATTATATTATATCGACCCCCGGGGGTCGATATAGACCACTTTGCCGACCCCTATTCAAAAATGATTAAAATAAAAAAAAAAACATTAAATTACATTGTTTTTTTTTATATCACATATTGAATTTAAATACAGGTATACTTTTTGTACTTTTTTCTAATTTAAATTGTGAACGTTAAATAATCTATTCTGAACAATATTATGTTATCAGTCTTAATCGTAAAATGTTTCAGTAATTTATCTAAACATTAGTATGTTTTCTTAATTTTAAACTGTATTGGTAAGTATTCACTATGGTCGTTCAATAAGTCCTTAGAAATTCGAATAGATGGTACTCGTAGCATCGAAAATAGTTTGATTTTATTTAAGCACCATAACTCACTAGACAGCTGTTTCAGTTTCAGTTACTCATATTCGTGATCATGACGCCTTTCTCACTTCAAAAATTTTTCGTCATAATTTTTCCGACCGTTTTCGCCTTTCTTGGAAATGATTCATCGGAAGCAACCCTACGTTTTGACTTTTGTTTGATTTTAGGTGCATAATAATGAATCCAAGTTTCATCGTCGGTGACAACGCTTTCGCAAAACAAAGTCGACAACTCAACGAGGCAAGGCAACAATCAAATTTGGATTTCGCAGAAAATGATTACCAAATTGCATCAATATTAAATTCGTTCCGGCCCGGTTATAGATGACAGCACCCAATGGTAACAAAACTTTACTTTAATAAGGCCATCTGTCTTCAAATACAAGTACTTTTTGAACCACCCTCGTAACTATCAAATGAAGACATATGAGTAGTCATAATTAGTGATAGTCATACACACACACAAATTTAACCGTATATCAAAAAGTTTTGAAGTTTCTTTTTAAATTTAAATATTCTTTACGAATATAAATTTATTCAGAAATCAAAAGAGCTGATACCCCTCTTAGAATTCCCGTTTGGTTATTATTTCCAAATTTAAAACTTCTAAATCATGAATCAACTTAAAAACTTTCATTTATTACAAACTGTGTATTTATGATGTATAAATTTAAAATTCAATCAAACATACACATGTATTTACTCTTTTGATAGACAGTCAATCGAACGATAGCGATGCAATTATCGATTTACTGCAGGGATACAAAGATTTATTATGACCATGGACCCGATAAATATTCAGTGATCGATAGAATGGTTGCATATATGTATTTTCTGTGACTCATTAAGAGAAACTTCAAATCATCAAATTTATTTCTGATATATGATTTGTTCTATTTATATTTATCCACACGTTACATAGAAAAATAATATAAAGAAAATTATAAATTTAATGTGATGCACGACATTGAATTAATTTACTGCATAGCTCGAATTTTTTTGTTGCATCTAAGCGCAATGTTTCTAAATTTTCCTTAGCCAAATGGCTCTTATATTTAGCTTTTTTTTATTATTATTTTAATACTTTTTTTGCATTTATTTATTTATTATTTTTTATCATTTACTTATAAAATTTTTATCATTTGCGTATTATTATTTAGTATTTGCTTATTATCATTTATTTTGCTTATTATTATTGCGTTATTGTTATTTACGTGCTTCTTATTATTTTATTATTATTCACTTATTTGTTATTTACTTATTTATTATTTTATCATTATTTGCTTATTTATTATTTTATCATTATTTACTCATTTATTATTATTTACTTATTTATTATTTTATAATTATTTATTTACTTTTATCATTTTATTATTTATTGTCTTTTTATTATTTATATTTAGATACATAATGTATGGGGTTTTTTTCTCACAAACTCGCGTATGTCAAAGAAGTTTTTTTCTCATTATTTAGCTACGAATTCCAATTGTTTTCATCAATATATAATGCTAGAAGTTGATAAGAAATTATGACGTTTGCTAAATAAATCTGGGGAATATCTTAAGTTTTCAGAATCGGAAAAAACGTTTCTTGAAAGATAATTTTATATTAGTAATGTTTTCAATTTGGAGTTTATATTGAACTATTCAGAACTTACCTCACTTTTTCTTAAGAATCGTAATTCCTCTACTTTAACTTTCATAGCTCGGCGGTACATATGCTGTACTAATTTTTTTTTTCTTCGGCTTCGGTACAACCACTGTGCCAAACAGTTCAAAGGGTATTCATCCCCCTTTTTTTCCCCATAATAATTTCCTTACCCTTTTTATGACTGTGCTATCATTGTTCATAGTTGAGTGGGATATTTTTCTCTAACGTCGTCAGGTTGTGCGCGAATTCCTTATTATTGGCGACGTTTAAGAAGAACCAGTTCCGATTTTGAAAAGAAATATTCTATTCACGAAATTTTACGCTGTTTAAGATAGACGGATTTTTCTTTTCTCTTGTTTTTTCATTGATCTTTTAGAATGCCCCGGAAATTTCTCACAGAAATAGACACTGAGAATTTGATGAAGGACGTAGATGAAGAAAATTTTGATGATAATTTGAAGAATTTAAAAACAGCATTTTGGAAGATAATAATAAAGTTGATCAAGTTGTGTATCAGCGAATTGTGATGAGAAAGTAGAAAGCTTATTTTCATGGAAAGAAATAGAAGAATCAGAAGCGATTAAATAAATTGCCATTTTTTAGGAAAAGTCAGGATAAAAATTGATACCAATGAATAATATTATTTCAAACAGTTCATGGATGAAATTTTACCTGTTTTGATTGAAGAAACCAATAGGTATGCTTTGGATATACGTAATCTCCACGGTGAAACATTTGATAAAAGGAAATATGGTCCTTCATGGAAACCAACTGATAGTAATGAAATTTTAAAATGCATTGGTTTGGGCTTACTGATGGGACACATCGAAAAATACAGCCTACAGGATTATTGCACAACTAATAACCTGGAAGTTTGGTTTGGTTTTATTAACGTCGCACTAGAAGCAACAAGAGGGCTATTGGTGACGAACCTCGTAATTTTGAGCCTTGGTCAAATGACGAGAACGATTCCTAAGCTGGCACCCCTCTCCTAACTTCCACACCACGCAAACGGGAGGATTTGGGGCCCCGACAGATTTAACGTGTATCAGCCCCGGCATCTTCAAATTGGAATTACAGGGAAAATTGCAATATGGATACATAAATTTCTCACTTCACGATTTCTACTGATTCGATGAAGGGTAGTCTATCATCTAATAGAAAGGCTGTTCTAAAAGGTGTGCCCCAGGATAGTGCCTTTTCCTTCATAATTTTTGCAATTTATATGCACGATTTCTTCAAAACTTTAGAAACAGGAGCTGATTGCTCAATATATGCAGACATCTTCATTTGTCGTTCTTATCTTTTCCTGGATATTGGCACTAGAAAATTGCAAACTGCTTTCGAAAGGATAACGCAATGGGATAATTGTTGGAAACTGTCCTTAAACTAATCCTCCCGACAAGGGTAAAAACCTGCGACTCGACAAAAACTGCCAGCCGCGAGTCCGCGGCCATAACCACTAGGCTACCGCGGACACAATAATAACCTTTTAAAAATCCAGTTTTCAGAGAAGTTATGCTTCATGATCGTTTCTTAAAGATTTTTAAGATTTTATACTTTTTCGTCAATAGTTTAAAAGAATGCAGAGATTCTCTAACTTTCGACATACTTTAGAAAATGAGAATTTTTTTTGATTGTTTTAATAGAATATTTAAAGAAGTGTATGATCTCACAGGGAACTTATCTTTCGATGAAGTTATTATTAAATTTAAAGGAAGAGTATTATTTAAACAACATATTCCAAAAAACAACCGCAAACAGTGGGGGCTGAAAATGTATGAAATTGCAGATGCTTCTGGTTACACTTACGATATGAGTGTATATCTGGCTAAAGATAAACTAAAAGAAAAGCTTTCAAGTTCTGCATCATATAATGTTGTATATATAATATACAGAGTGTATAAAACATAAAGGCCATAAGATCTTTAATATATAATAATAAGATCATTATGGATAATTTTCCACACCAGAAGTTTTTCGTGAACCTTTCAAAAAAATAACTCCTGTAGAACGATACGAAATAATAGAAAGTATTTTCCAAAGGATTTGGCTCCTTCCAAAAGGAAACAAGGGGATCTTGCTGTGAAATACTACAATAGAATTACAGCCTTGTCCTGGAAAGATAAAAGGCCAGTATATATACTGACCAATATGTACAGTCCCAAATAGGAATTTATTATTAAAGAACGAAAGGGGTATTTAAAAAAATTTTGACGATGAAATTGTTGAATGGATAAAAGAAAAATTAACAACTACCAAGCCAAAAAAAAGTAGTAGATTGCAACAAGAACATGAGATCTGTGGATTTAAGGGATCAAATGATATCCACCTACATTTTCTCTTGACAAACTAAGAAATGGATAAATTATTCTTTAGTGTCATCGATATTGCTGTTTTGAACACCTTTCTGATATTTAAGTCATGCCAAATTTCGTCAAAATTCAGTTCAAAAGAGTTTAGAGCGAGTTTAATAACATCTCTGATATGAAATAAAAATTATAAAAATGCAGAGCCTTCACTAATAAAAGGACTGAAAACAAATGATTGTACAAAATTTTCTCATTGGCCAATTGATGAAAAGAAAAGAAGGTGATGGTATGCGAAAATGATATACAAAGAAGAATCCTTATAATCTGTGAGGCATGTAATGTGGTTCTTTCCATTGACCAGAACTGTTTCAAAGAATATCACACAATTTATTTAAAAAGGACTTAATACATAAACCAATGAAAAAAAAAACCAGAATAAAAAAAACAACTTAAAACTGATAAATTCGTAGTAAAAAGAAAAGGAAAGAAAAACTAACAAAAAAGAGCTCTTTAAGTGCCAAAAATTAAGAATTTTTTTAAAAATTTTAACTTACTTTTTTATATTTTTAAAACAAACATTTCGAAAGCATTGCTAACAACAACTTTTTCAATCTAAGATATAAGTTTTTAGGGACAAAAGTATTCAAGAATTAAAATAATAATAATAATAATTTAATATATTTTTTCCCCTTGAAGATTAAAGATTCAGAAAAAAGATTTATGATATCAAAAAATGTTACACATTAGTTTCATTGCAATGTATAAAATTAATATAAAGTTTTGTATTTATTTGCTTTACTTAAGATTTATTTAGTAGTTTTGAAACGTATTCAATTTAAGTTAAACATTATTTTTTTAAAATCTCTTTTGCTCATATTTGATCACAAAAGGGCCTTGGCAGCCGAGTAGTCATGGTTGCGAACTTGTGACAGATAAAAATAATAAATATAATCCTTTTTATTCATTTGTATGATTATTTTTCAATATGTCATTCATATAAATTCTACTCTCTTAGTACTTCTGAAATGCTGTACATAAAACTCTAGATAATACATATTCTAATTTTAGAATTTACTTAAAATCACATGCATATTAATAAATTCACGATACTCATAAAAACAAAATAAGCATTTGAAAATGTTCAATCCATTCAACTAAAATGGGAACCGAGAATTTAGAAAAAAAATATTGTGATGAACATTGCTTCCAATATTGGGATCTTTCTTTCACTTGAATTATTACTGATTAAAAATCGGTAACCCTTATCCTTTCCCCTTTGTAACCTTAAAACCTTTACAATACTACATGTGGCGAAAATAGATTTCCATTTCCAGGATTTCCTAACAGGACAGAGAAATTTTCTCCTCAATCCCAAAAGCGCCGAATACAAGGGATATTTTTCTTCAATTTTCGCCCAAGTTCTAAAGGTTAATTTGCTTTGAAATCTAATTAAATATTATACTGTTTAATCAAGTTCCAGGTCTGAAAAGAGTCTGATATAAAATTAGTTTAAATTGATATGACAAAAATGTGTTACATAAGTAAAATAACACAAGGTTATGCGGCAGCCCAGAAACCTATGGTAGGATCATGGGCCTAACCTATCTTGCATTCCTAATCTAATGTATTGACTAAATGACATATGTTCAAGGCAACATAACTTCTAATTATCTTGCTTTCAATAGTGCATACGCTAAAAATTATGCATCATTTTCCAATTGTTTAGTCATGGATTGCACCCCATGTTTGCGAATAAAATAAAACAAAAAATTTCTTAAAAAAATCACACTTTATAATTGTTTAATAATTGTTGTACTTAAAATTTAAAAATTAAATAACTCATTAAATATTTACCAAAGTACGAACATCCCAAGCATAGCATTAGTAGGAGAGTTAATGATATCGTGTTTCTTATTATTGTCATATCTCCCCTCCCTTGGTCCAACCATTACAGTAGCAACTAAAGCTGATGCTCCACCAACTAAATGAACAGGACAACAGCCAGCAATGTCGATTACCCCTAGATGATTAAGAAATCCATGATCTCCCCAAATCCAGCCAGCTGGCAGGCAGTATATAAATGTATTCAGAAATGAATAGATACAGTAAGCAGAAAAATTGAATCTTTCTGCCACAGCTCCAGATACAATAGTAGTTGCTGTAGATGCGAAAGATAGTTGAAAGATATATGTCGTATACAAATAACCCATGTTCACATCTTGTGTGTCGACAAAATAGTTACCCACAGCAAAGAAAGGATTTGTTCCTTTGGAAGTTCCATAGCTCATACCATAACCAAACATCCAATAACTTAAGCCTCCAAAAACCATATCCACGACGTTTTTCATCAACACGTTAATTTCATTCTTACGAGTAACGCAACCAGATTCCAGCATGGCAAAACCTGAAAAATGTGACAAAATTAAATTGAGCAAAGAGTATGAAAAATTATATATAAAATGCATTTAAAATGAAAATATAAAAAAGGACATTAAATAAGTGTACCATGTTTTAGCTCAAATATTATTTGTATTAGAAATATGAGATCCTGAAGGAATATAATTTTCATATACAGTAGTATCTCTTGTAAGGGACAATTCTGTTGGTCTGGGTTCCTATGAATAGTATATATATTTGCCTCTTATTAAGGTATACCTCTATTTAAAGGACCAAATGTCTGGTCTGGTGGGTGTCCCTTATTGCCTTATTGAGAAGTACTACTGTAGTTTCAGAAAGTACATTGAAAATTATAGCAGTCCAATGCAATTACTTAAGTAAAATAAATAGATTCTCCATAATACAAGATAAAAATAAACAAGGGAGAAATATACAAAACAAGATAGCAGAAACTGAACACGCTCGCGTGCTATTTGTATGTATGAAAATTAAATCATAGTG
>BMAW01077577.1:138956-183204 GCA_019974015.1 Nephila pilipes
TACTATTCAAAGGGACTCATATATATATATGAGTCCCTTTGAATAGTATATGTATTTACCTCTTATTAAAGAACTCATCTATTTCATGTACAAAATGTTTGGTCTGCCAAACGTCTTTCCTAAGCATCCCACATATGTTCAACGGGATTTAAATCTGGGGAGCACGTGGACCAATTCGTTCACATTCTAGAGGCTCTGCAATAGCAGAGGCCCAATGGGGACATGCATTGTGATCAACAAAATTAAAATCTGAACCAATGGAACCTTGGAACAGACGCACGTGTGGGAGATAATTTCATGGTAGTAACGATCTCCGGTAAATGAGCAGAAAATGTGGCGCGTTCCGTTCGTCTATTTCACTTTATGCCTCCCCTTACATTAATTCTAGGACCACCACAATGGTCTCTTTCCTTGATGTTAGTGGGTTGAAACTGTGTCATTACCTCTCTTCATATCAACTAGCACTGAGAACCGTTGCTCAGACTGAAACGACTTTCATCAGTAAATAGAATATGTCTTCATTGATAAGATCTCCAGTTTTTGTGCTCCTTACACCAATGTAAATGGTGCCGCCGATGGGGTGCTGTTAATGTTATGTAGCGTTCAGAACGACGGACGAATAGTCCACCTTTATGCAGACGTCTGACCACAGTAAACCGTTGTACCTGTAGTCTGGTTGCCGTACGCAGCTGCTGAGCAATGCGGCTCGATGTCTGGTTCCTATCTTCTTATGCCTGGAAAACGATAAACCGATCATAACTTGCAATTTTTTTTCCTCTGCCGACTATCGCCAACCTTTCGTACAGCTGTACCTGTCATTTGGAAGACTTTCCATGCTCTTAAAATACACTTTTATCAATTCCAAACTCTTGTGCTACACTCGTCAACAATATACTTCCCCATTTTCAAGCTTGCCGATCATTCTACCACGTGTAAAGGCATCCTGGTGGTTTCTTGTAGCCATTATAAAGGTACGATTTCACTCTCACTTGCTGGCATTTTCTGAAAATGCGTCCTTCCTCTTTCTTTTTAAGTTGCCTTGACACTGAACACGCGCATTCCGCGCGTTTGCTTGCGTGCCTTGATGTCCTCTGCGATATCATAGTGCTGATATATGTATATGCACCACCTTTTTACTGAGTTGCCTTTCACTGTCGTGGTCGCAAAATTCCCTTTTCAACAATTTCCTGATTGTATGTTGAAAAATGCATTTGTTGTTTAAGTTTTGCAAGCTAGTGTACACACACATATATATATGTGTATGTGTGTATGTACAGATAATGCTATTCCGAAATGGTATTTTAATTATAATTAATTTTAATGTACCACTTTTATAATAAATATTACTACACTATTAGTGATCAACAGTCTGAAATTCCAAATTTTGAAACTCAGCTTTATTTTATAATTTGCTTGCAACACATTTAGATAGCGAAGATATAGCGTAATATCAGGGGCTTATATTTATTATTTTCATATCAAAAATTATAAAATCCTCTCTATATCTGCGTAATAAATAAGATTTATTAAGAACATGGCCCAACTCACAAAAATGCAAATGCAATTTGGCCAAACAATTGCTAGCAGTTCCACCTAGTGGTAAATTTTTTATCTGTATTATTATTGATTTAATGTAAAGTAATTTTTGGTAAAGCGACTTTAATAAGACAATAAGATTTTACATTATATATTATACCTCTTAAATTAAATTTATTACAGGTTATAAGTATATGTGCCTTTATCATATCGTTTATGTCTATTGAATTTAAAAGATCTTCAAAATCATAACAATGTATTGAAAATATTGTGTTTCCTTTACACACACACACACATATATATATGTGTGTAAGTGTGTGTGTGTGTGTGTGTGTGTGTGGCGTTCCCATCATATAAATAAAATGTAATAGAATTCCGTGTATTAAGTTAACAATTTTTTCTATCTTCTGTTCACTGTTGATATCTTCGTCATTAAAATAACAGCATTTTTATGACTTTTAAAAGCAACGTCTCATATTATTTTTTATCATTTTAATCAAAGATTGCAATCGCAACATCTGTATTTTCCCCCCGCTAACAACTTAGCGAAAAAGAAGAAAATAAAGTGCCAGATTCAGATTGTGATAACAGTTAATAGAAAAGCGTTTTGAAGACAGTCAATAATGCGTGAAGAATGATTCGTAAGAAAAAAAAAAAGGAAACTTTATGTAAAACTGCTGCTTATATAAAATGCTACTATTTCATACTGTTGTGGTACGAGTTTTCCTAAAATGTGCTTACTTTTAACTATGAAATGATTGTTTTACAAATATATAAAAACACAAAAACTTCAATTGTTTTTCATTCCTGTTAAAATAACTATGGGCTGGTTTAAATCGCATAAAACTAATTTTTCTACATTCTTCTTCCAACGCCTTTTTCCATACTTTATTTTTTAAATCTTGCACCTTTTTTTTTTTCAGTCAGATGCTTTTCGCTTCCTGTTATCAAAATGATTTATAACTTTTAATTTAAATAATAATGTAGAAAAAAAATCTCTTTGCAAACGTTTCATCAAATGTTTATTGAAATTTAAAACAATGGCTTTGGTTTTAGGACTTGGCGGTTGACTTTGAAGGTTTTCTTCAAGTTAACGCATTCTGACCTTTCTCATTCTGTCGGACTTTGAATCTTTTTGATTGCTTATTTATTTTTCGTTGACTTCGAAGAAAGAGGTACAAGTATATTTCCCCCCTCGTTATCAGTTGGACTTCTGTAAGTTCACCAATTTTTTTTTTCTCCTTCATTTTATCTGACAGAGAATCAAACTGAGAAGCTTAGATGCCGGAGATTTCAAATACTTTGAAAAACCCTAAAAGTGACAAGGAATTAATAATAAGAGCTGGGAATAGAGTGATTACTGATATACCCATATTAATAGAGAATAAACAGAGATGATCTCGCATCCCTAAATCAAATCCTTAACTTTTACACGCTGAAATAAAAGGCAAAATCCCCAGACATGTTAACATAACAAAAACGTCATTTACTCGTAGTGGTAAAATTAAGTTTAGTGCCTCGGATCTCATATATTCAGGTCAGATTCCAGCAGTAGATCAATATGAATACATCAGTGAATGCCAGCGACATAAGGAAAGGATTCATATCCTTCCTTCTTTTCGAAACACCTACATCTGGTACTTCTAGCAGATTTGGCAACTGAATTACAAAACACTTATGGTATTGTAATAGTTAGAATGCGACGCATCGTAAAATCTGGCAGTTTCAAGAGGTTTCCTGGTCTTGATTTCCATTCTTGGTTCTAATGTACCAGAATGCTTTAAACTTTTGTTTATCAATCATCGTGTTCAGAATTTCAATGACAAACCACGTAAATGCAATAAATGTTTTAGATTCATACATCTCTCTGGGTTCTGCCAAAAAGTGGTATTAATTGTGGAGTCAAAGTATAAATGCTTTGAAATGTATAATTTGTAAAGGAGACTCTTCAGCTCCAAATAATTCCCCTTCTGTTGTATATTCATCAATGGAAAAATGATATTCGTATATAAATAATTTAACTCTGGGTGAGGGGAGACGAAAATTCCACGAATATCATTCTGAAAGTTACTTTACTGTAATGAAAGCAAACGAAACAGGTTCAAACATCCAGGATTTAGAAAAAAATGTTTGAAAGTATGATAATAAATTTTCAGATAACCCTAGAAAAGTAGACAGTTGTCATTTTGGAAACAGTTAAAAAAGTAATTGAAACAATGAATATAGATGTGTTTATATAAACATGAATGTATAATATTATTAAAATAGGAGAACAATAAACACCACATATCCTCAAAGAATTCAGTTTCAATGTTTCATAACTTTTTGTACCCATTTCAAGTGCATCTCATAACATTGACGTGGCATCTAACTATATAGATATTGGATAATTCAAAAATATTTGGATTATGTTACAGTTTTTAACAATACTTTTAATTTTTGAAAATGTGGTTTAGTATTTTCCACAATCATGAATGAAGAAATTCTTTTTCTCTATTCTTCTATTAGGAGGATAGAAATCTTGATCTTTTCCTTTTTTTTAAACTCATTTATTTATATATGTTTTTCATTA
The DNA here is from genome assembly GCA_019974015.1 of Nephila pilipes. Classification (NCBI taxonomy): domain Eukaryota; kingdom Metazoa; phylum Arthropoda; class Arachnida; order Araneae; family Nephilidae; genus Nephila; species Nephila pilipes. The sequence continues at coordinate 143,065 of BMAW01077577.1, forward strand.
GAACTATAGGAGTACTAAAAATAAATTAATTTAGTTCAATTAATTCCCCATTATGTATGGACAGATATATAGATTTTACAGAAAATATTTTTGAAACCAAACGATTGCTTACAATTTCTGGAGAAGATCATCTTCATACAGGATAGACGTGACAGACCAGGAGAAGGACTGCTAGCAGCAATATCAGCAAATATATCTACCTGACAAATTCCTATTCAGCTTGCACAGTCACAATATTTTTAAATGTTAATGATTCAAATCATTATTAATTATAGTTACTCTTACTTAACGAATCGATATGTATCTGATAATCAATATCTTATCTCTTAAATCCTTTTTATAATCTTTGAAGAACCCAGTTTTCACACACACACACATTGTCGGAAATTTTAACCGACATCACCCAATATTGAGCTTCAATCACATTTCACAATATAGTAATGGTTTTGTGGTATGGTTTTCTATGAATCTAGTTTTATTCGCCTTAATAATATTGCTCAAACACATATATTTGATTAGTTTTATTAACGTTGCACTAGAAGCAACACGAGGGTTATTGGCGACGGGTCTCGGAATTTTGAGCCTTGGTCAAGTGACAATTCAAACGCTTAGAAGTAATCTAGGTGCTACTGTATTTATCGATCTTACCCTTTGCTCTTCAAACCTCTTCGGATACATTAATACCTTACTTATCAGAATGTTTTTATAATAGTGATCACCTCCTTATTATCACAGAGTTTAATTTTGAAAGCCTTCAAAAACGGACTGAAGAGTTGACTAGCCATCAGTAATTAAGCAAGTCGAATCTAAATTAAGCTATTTAGAAGCTAGCAATACCAGCCTCTCTGAATTTGTTGCTAGCATAATTTTAAATAAAATTCGAGAAATTAGAATCTTCAATAGATCATTTCCATTTCAGTGGAACTGTGCATATGATAACTTCTACAGATTCAAGAAGTTTTTCCAGAGAAATGTCATTTTCGACATCTTTCCCCAACTATGGATTCAATACAAGCAATATTCCAGCCGGCTCAGATTTTATTTAAAAAATTTAAAAATATGTACTGGCACATTATCTGTAATAGCGTTTCGATTTCGAGAACCATTTATAATATCCTGAAAAAATGTCCATCTCAGCAGAATCCTGAATCAACTCTGAATATTCTTCATGTTAACAATAGATTTATTACTCATCCTCAGATTCAGGCAATCCTTTTTGCTAATTTTTTTTGCATCCGAAAATACTATTAGCTGCTTCCTTTGGAACTGCTCCCCAAATAACTTAATTAATAAACCATTTCTCATCTCTGAATTAAAATGTGCTGTAAAAATATCTAGAAATACATCTCCAGGGGCATACCAGATCATATCTTTATTCCTAAAACGATTCAATCACAGCTAACGTATATTTGATCTAAAATTTTTTCAACTAGTATTTGATAATTCAATAGTCCCAAAGTTATGAAAACATGCTATTATTCTTCCAATCTCAAAATCATGCAATGACAAGATTTAAATCTCATCTTATAGACCTATAGCCTTGACTTCGATTTTCTCTCAGATGTTTGAAAGAATATTAACCAGTCGAATTGATTACTTTCTGACAAGAGAGCAAAAAATTCATCCCCATCATTATGGATTTGTATCTTTTAGGAGCAGCAGAACAACAACTCACTTTATTCATAACGTGATAGTAGATTCAAAATTAGGAAAGAAATACTTCGTGGGAATTAAATTAAATGTAATGCTTATTATTCTATTTATATAGACTGCCTCCTTTACAAATGTTTACAAATTAGTATTTCAGAAAAAATAGTACTATGTGTGTGGATACAATGAATTTATCTCATATAGACCTCGAACTCGTTGAAGGGGTTATCTTTCATAAAAAGGCACTTTTTAAGAGACTTCGTCAAGACAGTGTTCTGTTCCCAATTTTATATACCATCTATATGAATGATTTTTTTGAAACATGGGAATATGGAGTTGAATATGTGATTTATGCTGATGATATTTCCATTTATTGTTCCGTCACTTGACCGTGGTTCAAAATTACGAGGTCCGTCGCCAATAGCCCTCGTGTTGCTTCTAGTGCGACGTAAATAAAAAATACTACTACATTTATTGTTCCAATTAACTACTTGAAATCATTTATTATAAATTACAAAATATATTGGAAAAAATTTATCAGTTGTGCCAATACTGGTAATTAAACATAAGCCCAAATAAAAGTACGATAGTGTAAGTTTCAGACAAAAATATTTAAACACTTCCTATTTTAATATTGGCTGGGTTCCTCTCCCATGGCAGTCTTCCGTCAAATATTCGGGAATATACTTTTCCAAACGGAATCAAAATGTCACAGTCAAGAATCAAATGAAAAATAAAGGTTTGAAAAAAAGATTAATGCTCTTAAAGGTATGGAATATCAACATTATGGTCCGATAGCTGAAAATCTTATTAAATTAACCAACAGCAATATTTTCAGTATCTTTTATTATGCTTGTCACATTGTAAATAAATGGTGGAATAGTATAAATTAAAACCTTTCAATATTATTCAAACCAACGATCTCAGAATCGTATTGAGACTTACTCAATGGATCCCAAACATTGTTCTTTTAAAAATTGGCCCGACAAGAAATTCTATCCAAAAAAATTAGAAGGTTGTAACAAAGGGTTTTCACGTCATTCATAGCTCGAACGGTAAATTTTCTCCAATGGATCTTAATAGCCCGGTAAAAATAAATATAGCATTAATGGAAGATCATAAAAATAATGTTAAGAATATCCTTCAAGGCTGAATTAGTTGAAGAACAGATTATTTCTATTCCAAGACTGATCAATTTTACAGACTTCCCCTTCACGATTTATACAAATGATTTCAGCTTCTAATTCATTCATTCATTTAATGAATTGATAGAGCACACATTTCGGGAATTTTTCATAATAGTTACAAATGCATCAAAATAACAACACATTACTTCTATTGCGGGCTTTACTCAAAATGCTTTCTTCGCATATAAAATAAATCTGATCCATTCCATATTTACGGCTGAAGCGCTGGCTATCTACTAAGCTTTGGATGAATTCACAGAATCAAATAATAATATGCTCATTCTATCCGATAGTTATCAGCATAACAGAACTTCTCAATCAAGTCCCCTAGAGTTTTTCACACACTGGCAACTAAGATTCTCATACATTCACATTATAATACGCAGTTAGTGTTTCTTTGGATTCTGGGTCATTCAAAACATTTCGTAGTGAATAAGAGGATAAAATCACAAGAGCCGAAATGGAATTTGTTGTAAATATCGACTGGGTAGTCGTAGGAGACATCTATGCATACATTTATCAAAAGAGACTAGAAAAACATGTTGGAAACTTTTACTGCAACAAATACTTTGAAAATTTGGGGAACATACTGACCATTGATACAATATCTAATTGGGCAAGAAACAGAAGATTCTGGGAATCTAGATATTCAGCAGAATGATAATCACTCCTTGTCTTTTAAATAAATTCAATTTACAGGATAGCGCAGTTTGTTCTAACTGCTAAAGATTTATTGATCTGAAACACATTTTATTAATTTTCTTGAATAATACCTTCCATAGAAATTATGTCTAGAACATTCTCCAAATTGATGCCCTACAAAATGTCTTATCACCTTCAAATAGTTTTAGAGACAGCAGCGTCACATAAAAATATGTTTAAAGCTTTTTTTGCAGAGGATAAAATACTTTGATATTTATTGATCTAAGATAAATTACATTAAAAAAAGAGATAATAGCCTATGTTGCACTCTTCAATCAATCAGTCAATCAATTTAAAACAACTTTTATTTAGGATTTAGAAAAATATCTAACTAACTCAAATACAGGGAAGCAATAATCTTTTTTTTTTTAAAGAAAATGTTTATTATGTTTACTATGCATATGATTTAAAAAATAGGACAATGATAATTCATATATATCTAAGGTATCTTCTTCAATTATTTTATTTGATTACAATCAAGAAAACAGACGTTTTATTATAATTCAGTTACAGTTTATTCAAATAATAGTTTACTAATTTTAATGCCACATTAGGAAAACTAATCCATATATATCATAATAAAAACTAAAACATACAATCAATCTGCAAATTCGTCATTAAATTATTTTCTAAGTTTCTACAAATGCCTGTTCATAGATTAAATATCTATATCAAACAACCATTGTTTCAAATATAATAAAGCTTACAAAAGTAATAAAAATATATTTAATTTTTATAATAAAAGTGAAATACAAGAGCAAAATTTATAAGAACATTCAACCGCTTCCACAAGTGCTCATAATCAAAAACTAATAAGTAATAAAAATGAATAAAATATTGCTTAAAATTTCAGTATATGTTTATATACCTTTTCTTCATGAATCTATTTCTTAATTTAAGAACTAAAATTTTATAAACATATTCTTTTGAAGTTATATATATATTGAAGTTATATATATATCATGATCATTCTTTGTGTGATTCTTCATATGTGTACATGATTACTAATTATTCCTCTACACTTAAGCTCTGTGCATTTTCTATTCGGTAAATAAATATGCTATTTATTAAAAATATTTAAAAAATATACTTATTGAAATTCATTGAAATTTCGTAAAAAAGTAAAAGTGAGTGTTTTAAAGTTAAAAATGTTTTGCTTACCTGACTGCATAGTAAATATAATGAAGGAACTGGTCATAATCCATGTTGCATCATCATATGAGATTTTGTAATCTCTCTCTGTTCCATTCGTTGGGCAAGATACAGTTGAATTACATTTCATTGCCATGATTATCAAAAAAGTTATTAAGAAACACTAACAAAACAAACTTGCATATATTCATATATTTTACTTTTTAAAAGCTATTCACCGCGGCTGAATGTTTTTCAAGTGCTTGGTAAAAGACGAAAGTATTGCATAACGCTAATTTACAAGAACACCAGAGCGTTTCATTATTTCTGATGCAAAAAAAAAAAACTATTTGGAAACTAAATCACTAGTAATAATAAGGTCTCGGTCAGTAGTATGTATTACTAATTGCAAACTAGGAGTAGCAAAAAAATTCAAGGAAACCAACTAACTAAAGCATCAAGGTCTCCGCGATATCTGAAAAACAATTTGCTTTGATGAACGTTTTCAATTCACTATGAGGTTTGAGTCACGAAACAGTTTTTATCAAGTATTTATGCAATTGATTTTTACATCTATGATGTGGGTAGCAGATGTTTTGCTCAAGAACGTTTGTTCGAACAAATACCAAAAGTAATCTGTTAAAGAAGTAAATTTTTTAAGCTCTAAAAATAGTTAAACAAGTGCTAAAAATAAGATTTTGTAATGAGAATTCATTTGATTTCTCAGTAATTTAATATAAAAATAATATTTTTCAGTTATTATATATTAATTAAAACATACGTTTAAATTAAAATACATTTCAAAAACATTTTTACCTCAAGAGCGCAGTTGAAATCAATTATAAAATATATATTTGCCATTACGCAATCTAAATTTAGTTTTATTGGAGGTTTTTTTTATGCATCCAATTTAATTAATAACGATTATTATAAGTTCCAAATACAAATTGCTTAAATTTGAATTCTGATTTTATATATTATGACAAACTTTTAATCGTTTTTTTCACATCACATATCAACATTTTTCTAAGTGAAAACTTTTGACAAATAAATGACAAAAATAATAAGTAGTCTGAAGAGAAAGTGAGTATGTACCAAATTTTTAGAACCAAAAGCTTGATATTTAAAACAATAAAATATATAATAAATGTAATTTTGATTAACGTATGTTTCCATTCATAATACGAGACTTTTTAGAGCTTTTTCTAAGTACGGATTCACAAGTTAGCAAAAAATATAGGTACTTTACTGTAAGCCACGCGCAAGCGATAAATCGCTAAGTAAACCCCCATTTTTATTCTTTAGATTACATACCTTCAGAATTTGAGGATACGAATCATTCATCAAATTCACTTTCAACCATTGAAATACCTGGATGAATATCAACATCACTTTCAAAGCTTTCCATATGATAATGCGCGAATTTATGTTTCTTATACACAAAACGTGCAACGTTATAGGAAATTTGTATAATTTCGGCTTAAATACGGATTTCGATATTGAAATAGACTTTTGGAAGAAAAATACACTCTCGGCTTATACACGGAATGGCTTATATTCGGTATATATAAATTTTTCAGATAATGTTATACGTCATTTTCTACTAACATACGATAAAGATCTTTATAATGTATACATTAAATATACAAAAATATGTTAGAAATAATCTTGGAAAGGAAACGAAACAAGTTTAATTAATCTAAACATGTATTTTAAACTGAAGAATTGTTTACCTTTTTTTTTTTCGAGTACATAATTCGTTATCATTTGAAAAAGGAATGTTTAAACTTTCGTGAAACAAACTACAGAAATTTTTACTGATTTTTTTTACAGCAAAACCTTCAGATACTCCATCTTTGAAATATGAGGCTCCTCAAAAGGTTTTTTCGAAAGAAAATATGATGTTCTACAGCTTGAGTCTTTTCACAGACTACTTCTTAAAAATATTCAGGTACTTTATATTAACCATACTAATTTCAGTAACAGAAAAGTTTCTGTTTTTGGTAAATATTAATAATTTCGGACTATAATAAGAGAAATTCTTCACTCTTATTTCAGGTATTTTATGATCAAATTTGAGTTCATTAGGTAACTGCGAGATTCAAATTATCTCTTGAAACTGTGCAATGACTCTTATTTCTACAAGCACTACATTTTATTTCATCTCTGAATATAGAAGATTTCTCACTGTCATAGATATTTACTAAAATATTTTTTTGAAAGTACATAGTAGTAATTCGACTCGATGAGCACTTTTAATTTATATAAAATGACCACTGAAAATCTGAATGATTTAAAAAATTTGTTCGTTTTCAATTTTTTGTTTGTTTGCTATTTTTTCAGGAAACAGAACATTTCTTGGAGATTGTAATGGCTATGTATGATGTCCAGCAACGAGTTAAGCTCGTTGAGTTCTTCGACTCCAGTGTAAAATCAATTACTTAAATGCAGAGAAAATGTTGGAAATATTTTCATGTCAGTGTATATGTTAACAATAACATGATTCAGAACCTAATCACCCGGTTTGAATGAACTAGTGCTTTCGGTGATCTTCCGTGTAAAGGTCTCAAGAGTTTGAAAAATTATTTTTGTTTCCTATCATTCTGTCTTTCAGTAGCCACCCTGTTCCGTTCTGTAACAAAGCCATGAAATATTAGCTTATTTTAGCTGAAAGAATAAAAAGGAATACTGTGCATAAGATTTTTTTTCCTTTTAAAAATAAAATCTTTTCCCTCTCTTTGCTACTTTTCGGGACATTTGAAGATATTCTATAAGAATTTTAAAAAGAAATGAATTTCTTTTATAAAGAAAAAGTCCTTAAAGGTGATTTCATAAGCTCCTAAACATGGTTTTGCTTAATCAATATTGCAGCTTTTCTCAGGAGTTAACTTCATTTGACTTATTAAAAATTAAACCTCCTTTCTTATTTGAAATATCAATTCGACTATTTGTTTCAATTTAAAGGATTGAGACTGACATTAGTAAACTGATTGTAAAACCTAATGTATAAATTGTAAACATTAAATTTATTACGCAAAAAAAAGGTTTTAAAAAAATCATATAATTTTTAGAGTATTTCAACTATTTTAATTTTTTCCCAAAGGGGATGTACTTTAAATTATATTGATATTATATAATTAGTAAGGAGTTCTTTTTCACACTATGTGTAGCGGTTAGTTATATTTTTAGTTATTAGCTAAACGCGAAAATTTTATTTTATTAGGATTAGTAGATGCGATTGTTGAATACATAAAATCTGATTCTTAAAAATTATGAAACATTTACGACAAACCCTGTATTTTCTTTCAGCGTATTTCAGTTATATTGATTCATAAGAGAGAGAAGTAGAAGTTTCTTATTATATTTCCTGAATTGCAAATTCTCAGTGAAATACTTGTCTTATTATAATTCATGATTTAGAAAAAATCGCCCAATTAGCGGAACAGCATATTCAGAGTGTCTAACATTAACAATCTATCAGGTTTAATGAATTATTCTTGTGTAAGAACGCAGAAACAAGCAGTTAATTAAATTTTGACAAAAATGTTTCTGTATTGTAAAGCCAACTTCCTTCATATATTTGATGTTTTACGAATGTACACATCTCAGAATTTTTCATTGAGAATCTCCATTTTAAGTCTTAGGCAGTTGTTTTTCAGATCTGAAAGAACTTCCGATCGACTTGATGATCAAGTTAAAAGAATTAAATGTGTGAGCTCACGCGAATCATCATTGATTTCTCTCTATGGCTCTTAATTATATGGAATATTGGTCGTATTAAATGGATCTTTGAAAGACATGAACTAAAAAAATGTTTCTCCGATTTCACTAAGTTAATTTCACTAGTGAACATATGCGTTTCATTCGGAAAGATAAGAATGACTATAATATTAGTATTTTGTGTAAAGTAAAAAGTTAAAAATAAATTTTCAATAATATTGCTTCTCTTTCAAGTGATATTTTTTTGGAGACCTAAAGAAAAGCCTCAAACTTTGGTTTGGCGTGCGATGGTCTCCTGAATAGAATAAAAAGTAATTTTGTTATGCTATATTTGTAATATTTTTATGCACCTCCATACTTTTCCATTGTTTCAGTTTTGTTTTTATTGCATATTTACATTAATTTTATAAAGTCTTAACGTGTGTCTTTTAGTAAGTCTTACATGAGATGCAGGGCTTATATTCACAGAATTCCACAAAATGCTCTTTATATATGTATTTAGCAGTAAAAATTACTTTTTAAATAGAGAGATAATTCATTTAAATATCTACAAGTAGATAATTTAATTTATATTCAATTAGAAATAAATTTTATTTTTAGAATTTAGTTAATTATAGTTTATACTTAGTAATTGGAAAACATTTTGCATTTAAAAACAGTTGTTTTATTGAGTAATTTGGCCTGTCAAGTGACATACGGAAAATTTACTTCGGAAGTCAGGAATTTTGTGCTCTGCACAGTAAGACTTAAGACACCTACAATCATCATGCACAAGATCATCTATGAGAAGATGACTTTATATTGAGAGCAAAGTCTTTAATCAGTACTTTTATTTCGAATTAGATGTGATATATTTAAATGATTTATAAGAATTTTTTAAATTCCAATGGAAATAAAGAAAAGGCAATAATAAAAGATATAAGGTAATGTAACAAGTAGGCTTCGCACACATACGTTTTGTTTGCATAGAATAGTCTATACAAACAAAACTGAAAGCACCGTACTGAGTAAGAATTAGATTAATATTAGTTTCACCCTCAAAATGCATTCCAATATCCTTTTCTGACTGAGTCTGTTTATTTCTTTATTTTCTTTTGAATCCAGGAAAGCAGAAATCTTAAATAGATATTTACTGTAATTTTAGTAAATTTATTTTGGTATCGGTATCAATTAATAAACTTTTAATTATTCCTGCATACGATATTATTAAAGGGAATTAGTAATCAGCTCTGTTGAAAAGGATATTATTTCTTGTTCTTACAATAATTTCATTATAGATTTATAAGCTTTTTAGTGATATTAGCGTAGATCTTGAACCGAAATTAAATTTTCGAAAATATTATATTCCTCTAGAAATTGATTTAAGTATTGATAATATTGTCATTACTTAAATCAATTAATCATAAGCTCATTTTAGAAAATTATAGTATAAATTCTCACTGTATACCTCGAACTGGTTGATTGTTTATTAACATAGCATTTAACAAAACATCGCTCTTAATATATTAGTCCATAACTCCAATGATAGAATATTTGGAGTTATGGACCAATTTTGAAACATTTGGTGAAAACAGCCTTAATCTTCCTATCCTGTTGAAAAAAAGTTACGTTTTGCTTGTATGGGTCTGTAGACTCATTGGAGCTTATATATATCATATCTAAAATTTTTATAAATATTTCATATATTTTTTGTGTTTATTTTAATAAAGAAAACGATTATTTTATACATTGTTTAATTCCCCTTCCCCACCTTTTTTCTTGCTTTCATACCCATCCCTCATGTCCAATATCTAAGTTTAATTATATAAAAGTTCGAAAAACAATATAATATTTTTAATAAAATTAAAATGTTTGACATGTACATATTTACATGCACTTGGCAAAGAAAAGCTAAGTATGAAGCACACCTCAATTGCGTTCGTCGATGTGTTTTTAGATTGCATTCTTTATACATTCCTGCTTGAAGTGTTCTGATATTTTCTAGATTTTTGTACAATCGCCAATATCTTTTAATTTTATTGGGATATATTTTCATCTCAATATTATTGTGAGGCTAAATCGGGTATTTTCCAAGTTCCCTTTCCAAAAGGCTTCTTTTACACAGCTTGTTCTTATTAGAAGAAGGATTTTTTCCGCATAAAAACCACTAACTCTCTCATTTACGAATTTGCGTGTTTATTTTACAATATAATTTATCTTGCTCGTATTGTAGCAAGGTTAATTATATTATAGAATAAACACACAAACCCTCTCCTAATTCTTCTTTGCATAAATACTCGGCAATTAATCAGTAGTACTCACTTCACATTAAGTTTTATTATAATATAAAATTATTCATTTCTTTTTCATCTTAAACTTTGACCTCGCGTTGTGTGTTTGAAAGGAGTACTACCAATTCATCCTTTTTCAGCACATACTCGTATGACATAGCCGTCGTATCCGGTTGAAAACCAAATAATGACCTAAATATTTTTTTGTCACTTTACATCAATCGACAATTATTTGAAATGCTGACCATCTAAATATAATAAATTTATTTTTATGTATATTTTTAGGCATATTAGTAACAGAGATAGATTAGATCCATCAAGTAAAATGTCATTTTCTGTTTTTGTTTAAAATCGATTCTACATGTTTGAAAAAGGTATAAACTAAATGAAATGTATCTATTTGAAAAGTGCTTAAAAAGATGTAATTTAAATCTATGGGTGTTATTTTTAAGTAAATTATAGAATTGGTTTGCTTAAACCCATTTTGGGTAGGGGGTTAACATCTTCGCTACGACGTGAACCACTGGTGGTTCATGACTATATGTTATTTGTAGTTGTCGTGAGCTATCAGTGATGTGCAGTGTTATATGTTGATTTATATGCTATAAAATCAATGGAGTTTAAGTAAAGTTTTAAGTTAAGAATTGAATTTGAATTAAAAGTTTAGTAAGATAGTGAGTTTAAGTAAAATATGTCGTCATTGACATGTTAATAACAAAACGAGATATTCATTATGAAGAATTGAGAGCGTCCATTTACTTTTACATTAAAATTTTTTTAGATGAATTTCTGGTATTGCAGGATGCTGAATTTTTTCAGTATGATATAAAAAAAAGACAGAATATTTATCACAATTGACTTTTATTATTATTTTTTCTTTACTTTCCGGAATTCTGATTAATTTTTTAGTTTGATTAAAATTTCTTCGAAAACAGAATTTAGTTATTCTTTTACCCCAAATAAGACCACAACCCACACTTTTAAATGATGCCTTGATATATATGGAATATTTATAGGATGTTGAAATAAATATAAAATGTTCAAATAATTAGTCTAGTAATTATTTCAAATTCACAAATTAATAGAAAAATGTTAGGTTTTAGACATTACTCTAAGAAATAACTGGAATCTTTGTGTTTGTTTCATTGGTTTTTTTTCTACAGATAGATTTTTATCGATAAATGTTTTTACATTGTTTATATACATACAGTTACATTTATGTTAAATGTGTTATTTACGCAAACAAGAACTTAAGAATTCGAAAAATTCTGAAACACATCAGAATTACACGTTAGACTATAGAATTCAATGTTAATGGATTATTTTTGAAATACAGCTTACGATAGTCGTATGTGTGTGTGAGTAAGGTATATGCAATAATTATTTCATTTAATTAATTCAATTAATATGAATAGTTAAATTAATACATTTAACTTTTTCTGAATAAACTGCACCGATTTTTTATTTGATTTTCATTTAAATTTAGGAACTGTCACTTCAACTGGTTTTTTCTTTAACATTAATTATTCTCAAAAAAATTAAATAACTTAGAAAAAAATTATATATGTCATATAAAAACTGCAGTAAGTCCAACTGTCATCGATGATTAAAACTTTAAAATTAATGTTAGTATATTTTTATACTATACAAACGTTTACATTTTACACTTTAGACTTCTTTCGATAGTTACTATTTTAAACATTTCGTCGTAATGTGTTATAATTGTTCAGTCTTCGATAAAAAGCAAATTGATATAATCATAAACAATTGAAAGTGAACTAATTTGTACAAGGTAATGAAAATTGTATATTTTTTTGTTTTATAATACACTCATGGACAAAAAAATTAGCGCACCAAGAAGGAGTTGTCAAAATGAAACGAAATTTTACATACGTAATGACTACTTTGATATAAGTAAATGATTAGAAAATCATAGAAAAAGTATCATTTATTTCAGAGAAAAAGGCAAAAGAACGGAGGATTTAATACCCTGTTGAACCCCCTGCAGCGCGAATGCACGATGCTATACGATCGGGCATTGAGGCATACAAGTTCTGTATGATGTCTTGAGACATTTCGTTCCATATTTGCTGTAACTTTGCCTCTAGTTCGTTCAAACTCGTGGGATGCCCAACTCGCCGTCCCAAATGATCCCAGATATGCTCTATTAGAGACAAATCTGGGGATCGGGCAGGCCAAGGAAGGGTAGTAACAGTGCAGAGACAATCTTGTGACATCCTTGCCGTGTGAGGCCGAGCATTGTCTTGTTGAAAAATGGCTCCAGGGAACCGTTGCGTGAGTGGCAACTCATGTGGTTGCAGGATGTCATGGACATACCGCTGGGCTGTCATGGTGCCACGGATCAATACTTGGGGTGACCGTGTATTGTAGGCAATGGCAACCATACCATCATACCAGCTGTGGGAGCGGTATGTCGCTGTAAAGCAAAGGCAGGATTGAGGCGTTCACCACGGGGTCTCCACACACGAACACGATTGTCATCACTGCTGAGATTGAATCTGGATTCATCACTAAAGACGACCTGGTTCCATTCCGCTGCAGTCCAGTTTCCTCGTGCGTGGCACCACTCCAAACAGAGGCGTCAATGGGTGGGCATCAAGGGCAGCACACGTAATGGGCGCCGCGATCCCAAATGTTCTTCAGCCAGGCGCCTTCGTATTATTCAAGAAGACACAGGGCCCCCTAGTGAAGGTGCTACCTGTGCCTGGATGGCGGCCGATGAAGCAGTTGGTTGTACACGTCATTTCGTACGAAGTGGCGGTCTTTTCGACGACTGGACTGTCGAGGGCGTCCTGAGCCTGGTCTTCGTGTAAATGACATCTCTCGGATCCACTGGTCCCAACACCTCCTCACAATACAATCAGAGTGGCCTAATTGACGAACTACTCGCCTAGCTGACCACCCAGCTTCCATCGTGCCGATGATTCTCCCCCTCTCAAACTGCGACAGCTGCTCATATTGTCTTCGAAAACGGCGTAATGGCATGTCTACCTCAGCTCTTCCTTTGTAAACGATTCAGCACACTCAAACAAGCTTTGGTTACCTGTTTTATACTTCATGGAGAACGACGTTAAACGTCCTCTACTGGTTATACGTAATCACGCTGCATTTCTAATCATTTGCATATCTCTCTGACATGTACCTTCATGCCAAGTTTCGTTACGATACCGCAATCATTTCTTGGTGCGCTAATTTTTTTTTGTCCATAAGTGTATAATAAATAAACTTTTAAAACTGAAATGTCTCATTACCTTTTGTTTTTTGCAAAATCGATTTCTGAAATAAATACCCTAATATTAAAAGAGTGTTTTGAATACTTATAAAAAAATTTCTTCTCATCACTTTTTATTACTTTATTCAAATTCTTAAAAGTATCAATATTTCGAAGTCCGGATACCTTTCTAATGCATTCCAAATTTTTTCGAAAGTTTTGTCTCTTTAAAAATAAAATATATATAACGTTGCTCTATCCTTTGGTTACAAATTGTCTTCAGTGTTTTTCAAAATGAAATTTTTAAAAGATTGAATATTTACATTCACAAATTGCATCATTAAATTAAAGCGTTTTCATAATTTTTTTTGCGAAAATTCATAATAATATTTCAATCAGTGTTTCCTTATTGTCGTTAATTTATTTTAATCTATTCGTCAGTTTCTTTATATTTATTAAAATCCTAAGAAAATTTGGAAATTTCTGATAAAGATCTGAACAGAATCTCATTTTATTAAATACTTAAACATCTCAAAATAAGTACTTAGAATTTGGTTAAATACAGGTAATGGAGGTAGTAGATATAAGAGGAAACTTGTAAATTTATGCATCGCAAAATTATTTACTCTTATTTTATAAAAGATGTATTGCTATTTAAAAACCAAAAGTTGTGTGATAAGCCTTATTGCTTAAAATAATATAGAATTGAAAAATTGACAAGTCACAACTTTTGTTAGAATCAGAACAATCTATTTTAAAATTTTCTGTATAATTGTTTATTGCAATGTGGAAAGAAATCAATATTGTTTTTAAAATATTTTATTAAGCTCTGTTGGGATTACTTTTTTAAAATTTAATATTGTGGTGTTCGTAACTTTTTAGTGTCTGATACGCCTAATTAACGTTTGATTTTTTTTTTTTTTTTTTTGATATTTTAAACGCTAAATTAAGAAGGAGCCTTTAAAATTTAATCAGAAAAATACACACCTATATTTCTTTGTGAATTCGTTATCTTAGAACTAGCTTTAATGGATCATTATATAAATTAGAACTTAAGCAGTTCGAAATTTATTATTTTTTGAGTCTCAGTTATATGTGTGTGATTGTGCCTGCACTTTCATGGTATATCACTTTTTAGAAATATTAATATTAGCATATATATATATATATATTTTATTCGTGTATGTTACAAATTTTGACACTTCCAACATTGGTTTTTCAATTACAGGCTTATTTTCCTCAACAGAAATGTAATTTTTATTGGTTTCACATTGTAAATATTACTTACAGTATGTGTTAAATAATTATAATATTTCATTCAAAATTACGTGATAACTAACAAAAGTTCAACAATGATTTTCTTAATTAAAGTTTTATTGGTATTTACATTTCTCGTTGCTTATTATGCTGCAAGTTTTAGGCAATTAGATATTAATAATTATGACACTGAACAATTTTCACGACATGACTTCAACTTTTTTCGGATATTCTTTCTTAAAGACTTGCTTGTAGATCTTTCAGTCGTCCATACCATTCTGTGTCCATTCTGTTCTTGTTGTCTTTTATCCTCAAGGTATTTGTCCATTAAATATTTATCCCAATCACTTCTCGGAGGAGCATACGTCATGGATGAATGCCATTTAAAATCTTGCGCTTTTAGATTTGCGATCATGGCATCATAATCATATCCATCATGTCGAATATTGTGCTCATTAAAATCAGCACCCAATAGTTCCTTAGGTTGTGACATACGAATTGGAGTAATGAAATTTATAGTCTGAAAAAAAAACTTTTGTTGGAATCAAAAGTTTAATAAAGATGTTAGTATTACATAATATAATGAATATGTAAACTAGTCTAGAATAATAAAGAAGCGTTATCAAATATTTATATATTTTATTTGGTATTTCAGCGTTGTATAATATAAAGATAATTATATCTTATTTCCAAAAGCATCAAATAAATTAGCTGTTAATTTATTTTGTTTAATGTGAAAGTTAGGTATGTTGCGGTATTAATAATTTACTCATTTCTGAGCTTGTATGAAATGGAAATTTTGTAATGAAGCTCTGTATATTAAAACAAAGAAATTTTTTTTTTTTTTTTTTTTTTTTTTTTTTTACATTTGAGAATAGTTCAGCAAGGAAGAATAGAGAACGTCTCAGACAGAAGGCAATTTATGCAATTCGTATCATAATACATGTAACTTAGATAAGTAATTTTAATTTCCCCGAATATTCTATATATTTTTCAGATCTTACAAATAATTTGATGACTGCTTTCTTTTACCTGAGGGTTTCGACTCTTGTTATCATACAATTGTAAGAAAAATAAAAGTTCATTCAGAAAAAAAATGCTTATTACGTGAAAGAATTGGAATGTTAAAATAATATGCTTACTTAGCTTTTTTAAAGGGTTTCCGAACACAGCTTAGTAATACTCGTAAGTAATGGTTTTTATCTTTATAAACTGCACCAATAATTTATTATAGCTTATGAAATAATATATATATATATATATATATATATATATATATATATATATATGAATTCATTGAAGAAAAATAATAATTCATTTAAAGCATTCATTTTTACATTTGAGGTTGACTGCAGTTTTGTACTTCTCATTTTAAAGGAATTTTTAAGCGATCTGACCTAGTTATAACACATCAATCAATAACTCCCGAGGCTAACATTGAAAACAACATTTTTTTTGCAAAATTTTTTTTTATTCATCAACATAACACCTTTTGTTAATCACCTTTTAGGGTGATACAATCGTTCCAACGCTTTTCCAAATCTTTTTTTTTTTTCGCTAGAAATCTTTTTTGTTGCGAGTAAATAGCGATAAACAGCTTTCTGAATCATCGACTCGTTGCTGTTTTTGTTCCATCGAAAGCAATCGCGGCACCCACTTGGAAAAAACCTTTTTCACTTCACTTCAAAAAACCTTTTTCAGTAAATACACTTCCATATGATATCTGTGTCATCTCAGCAATCTCACGGAGCTTCACTTTACGATCTTTCATTATAATTTTTGTCACTTCACTCACATTTTCCGGTGTAACGGCTTCCACAGGTCTACCCGAGCGTTCCGCGTCATTTGTGTCGGTACGACCACGTTTAAACTCGGCAAACCACCGACAAATCGTTGCTTTTGATGGACAAGAGTCCGAGTAACATTTTTCCATCCATTGTTTCGCTTGCACGGTGTTTTTACCCATTAAAAAACAATGTTTTATCAGAACACAAAACTCGGTTTTTTCCATTTTTTAAACAAACTACAAAACGACTTTACTCCAACCTCGATAACTCAGCTGTTTCTGGTCCGATCGACTTAAAATTTTGACACGTTTCAAGCAAAGGTTAGTACTCTAGAGAGACCTGGTTACTGGTTTACTACGAGCGCCATCTCTGGGTTAGTCTCGGGAGTTATTGATTGATGTGTTATAAAGTGAGATGTTATTTGTTTTAAAATATTCAAACAATAATTATAAATGTATTGAAAAAAATAGACAATGAAAAGAACTATATACTTTTAGTAATATGAACGTTGTTGACATGCTCCAAGTTGCTGTGCATAAGCATGAGAGTAATTGCACCGATAAGAAATAGAATCCACCTCCTTTGAATAACCCATTTAATCCACCTGTCATATTTAGTAAGGGATCTGCTTCTACGAATAATCCAACAGCTGTCATGCCTAAAATACCTCCAACACCATGCACTGCAACTGCTCCAACTGGATCGTCCACATTCAGTTTATCAAGAAAAGGCGCTGATTCGTTGACAACTATCGCGCATATAGCACCAACAATTATAGATTCCCATGGTCTCAAGAAAGCTGATCCAGCTGTAGAGTAACAATAAGCATGTATAATTGCTTATAAAATGTATATTTGAAACAAAACATGTGTATTATAAATGTATCATTTGAAATTTCAATCTTACGGAAACGTTATTCTGTGTCGTAGAAAATACTTAAGAAACTGTAGAATGCAAATTATCTTTGACTGACAATAAGAACACGTTAGAAAAGTGTTAAAATTTTTTGACTCGTCATAAAGTAATTCAGTGTGAAGTATTAAGATTATATAAACAGGGGCAGTTCTTACAAAATATCAGAATTTTAAAGATCCAGAAGGGAGAAAAATTATCATCATATTTCAAATCCTTATAAAGGGATTATTTTACAATGAAAAAAGTGGAACCTCATTTATATAAATTATAAATAGTCATTTATCAGAAAACAGACAATGAGGACCAAACCTCAACATTCAGTAAGCGAGAGCAAGATTTCTTCAAGTTGAACAAATTATTTCGGATCAGAGCTTTTCTGATTTTAACTTAGTATTATTAAAGTTGCGTTAGCTATAATTCAGCATAAATATAGATGCTGCATTCTATTAACGTACATTAATTCAATTATATTAATTATTACTCGTACTTAATGAAACTGTGGCTTTGGTGGGAGATAGGAAATAACTATAATTTATTTTATTGATATACTTCTAAGAATAAATTATTTTTATTTCTTTTGATTTTTTGCCAGAATTTACATTTTACATCAATTATGCGGGCTAATGATACATAAGCAATGTGCAGTTTTTTGACAAAATGTTAATCCTATATTATTTATTACCTAAAATATCCATTAATTAGAAGCAGACTAACTAAGTTGTTTAAAAGTACGCTTTAGCAAAATTATTTTGAGCCATATTTTATTTTAAAAAATCAGAATCTTTTACATTTTAACAAAGTGTAATGTGAATAATTTATGATGTATTATAATTATCAAATAAATTTATGTATAAAAATCAAGCACAAAATCTCGTACCAGTCACTCCGACTAGAGCACCTAAAATTCCATTCACTGTATCACTGACTCCAAATACGTGATTCTTCAAATAACTAGAAGATATTCATATATTTTAATGAATTTATATATGATTTTTTTTTAAATATCTCATACAATTTATTGTGTAGTTCAAATTGTCTTTTTGAGGAATATGTTATACAATATGTACTACAAAAGGATAATTTATATCTCAATTTTCGAAGATGTATTTTAGTTCCTTACGAAATTTTTATTTTAATCAACATTTCTCTTAATTAATAATTCCTAACGTTAATTTCTTAAGATAACAGAAGTTTTAAGAATTGAAAACTCAAA
This sequence comes from Nephila pilipes, assembly GCA_019974015.1. Lineage (NCBI taxonomy): Eukaryota > Metazoa > Arthropoda > Arachnida > Araneae > Nephilidae > Nephila > Nephila pilipes. Next base: position 162,129 of record BMAW01077577.1, read on the forward strand.
TAGTTTGGCATTGGTTTCAGAAGAATATTTTATTTGTATCTAAGTACATCTGAGGCATTTTTTTAAAAATTCAACTCTCTTAAGATAAATTGTTAAAAAAAAAGCAATTCTATTACTTAATCAGAATTGAATTATTTTTAAAACTTTTCGAAAGCAAAATACTCGCTACATTACATGAAAAAATGTTTCAGAAAGCATAAAATCTGTGGAATTAAATGCTGCTAAAACTGAAATTTAATTTGAATATTATAATAAGCAACTGAATTACCATGACTTTTATATTATTTTATAGCGCAAATCATAAGAGAATAGAACTTTAAATACAAATAAGGAGAGATAGAAAAAGAAATTCATTTGCATGTTTCTGTTTTTCATTTCATTGCACACATTCTCACAAAACGAAATGAATTTCAGTTTTTAATCTGTTTTTATCTAAATTGAAATTATGTTTTCCTTTTTCCCCTAATATTTCCCAATAATTTCCTTTTTTACTGATTTTGATTGTTAAAAGAATAACTCTAAAACTGTTTCGATATAATTTATCTTTACTATGTGTCTCTGTTTTACTATTAATTATAAAAATTATTTCATTACTGCTTTACGGCAGAAATAAATAATTGTAACAATTATAACTTTTCATCCATGTAGTACTGTAGAGTATAGAAATATTGTAAGCAAAAAAAAAAAAAAAAAAAACTCGAAAATAACTCTTTAAAAATACTGTAGGAAATAACAGGAGGCATATAAATTAAAGGATATGTATCAGATGAGTATGATAAATGCTTAAAAAGTTGTTTTGAATTAATCCTTTACTTTAGAATCCTCAACAAAACGCAGATGTGTTTCACTTTTATTTTAGTTTAACAACTGTTAAGTTATCCTAGTTTAACACTGTTCATCAATAATTTTTCAAACATATTGCCAAATTTAGACATTTGTCGAAACTTTTATGTCTTTAAAACTATAGTGTAGTTTCAATATTAGTCTGATCAGATATATTTAGGAAATAATTTGTCAAAATTTTTTGGAAGTATCGGTTGCAGGTACATGTTGTGTAACATATTTCATCTTTTTATATTGTATTAATTAAATATATATATATGATGAAACTCCCTTAAAAATCAGGTGTATAGGAAATATCAGTGAGAAAAAATTATGAAATAAGATAACATTTTATTTTTTTTAAGTATGTTAAAAATCAGCATGTATAAAAAATGTGATAATTTCTAAACATTATATAACGCATACTCATTTACCTATCATTTATCTAAACCAAGCTTTCATTTTATTTAGTTCTAAAATACTTATTATTTTTGTAAATAACCCACTATATGAAACAATCTCTTTATCTCTATAAGACCCAAACTATGTTTCTATTGGTTACTTAATATGTTGTTTACTTCTAAGTCGTGATAAATACATTTTTTGTTGCTGAAAGATTAATTATACATACTTTTATTCCATTTGAAATTAGTTTTTACTTATTTCTTGAATTTGTTTAATGTTTTTATAATTTATCTCGGGTAATTCATAAAACGTTCTTTATTAACATTATAATATTTTCTATTTTTAACATAATATTTATTAAATGAAATTCTTACTTGGCATTACTAAATATCAATAATATTTAGATCAATAATTTTTTATTTCTGATTGGAACTCATACTAAAGATCAAGTTCTAATCAGAAATAAAATAAAAAAATATTTAATTTTTCCTTTAAAGCAATCTTTTGTTTAAAATTATTTTAAATGGAGAAAAAATAAATTATTGTTTCTGAATGGAAATTTTATTGAAAAATGAAACTTACGTTATTATTAATGCTGCCATTCCTCCACCTAAAGATGCATTGATAGTATTGATTGCAGCTCTGTGGAAACATACAATTCCGATTAAAATACTTCATTTTACCATAAAATTATATAATAAAGTACTATTTGAAATATATAAAATAAATAAAAGACAAAGAAATACTAAAAATTTAGAAGTCATTGGCGCCCCCTCCCCCCAGGCTTAGATGATACATAAAATCTCTCAAAAGTTTTTTTTTCTCTTTCAAATTGAAGTTGGAAAAAGTGCTTCTTATTCGTTGCCATTTACCTAAGAAATATGCTTTGTTTATGTGGTTGCAACATGGGCTATTAGCGAACCTTCCCGTAACTAACATCTGAGGTTTATGTCTGATTTTATTTTTAAGTTTCCAGCTCCTTTCCATTAAAACGAAACGTAGTTACGCGAGTTAGATAAGCTTTATAAGTGTAGTGAATAAATATAATAGAGTCGTATAAAAGCGACTGAAAATTGAATATGGGGATAGAATGATGGTATTAGTAAAAAGACAGCAAGAGTGTGAAGGATTTGATTAGTGTGCGGGAGTTACTTGCGTATCTATGTGATATACAAGAAAATAGGACCCGACGCTGTCTGGTCAAAGTCATCTCCATTTGTCGAGTCGTGAGTTCGAGCACTGATGCCATTTAAGACCCGCCCCAAGTCGAAGTGGAGAAGTTTGGAGAGGGAGGTTCCAGCTCAGATGCCATCCTCGTCACTGGACCGAGGTTCAAAATTATGAGGTCCGTTGCCAATATTCCTCGTGTTACTTCTCAGTATGACGTGAATAAAAAAAAATCCCATCACATTCCTTTTTGGAAGAATAATAAATGATGTTTTGAAAAGTAATAATGAGAATACATTTATGAACTGTTATTGTGTGACTGTTTTAATTAATATTTCTTTACTTAGAATTAAGATTTTAGATTTGTGATTAAATTAATATTTGAGATGTCAGAGGAGTTAGGTGAAGCAAATACGTCACATTGTAAGATAACGTAAAACATTTACTCATAACGATATTTTACATGGTGTGGCTATTAAATAACGAGACTGACGCTGTAAAACATATTATTTTGATTTCATACATATTTACTTACTATCACTTTCAATATACACCTTTCCTCTATCCCAACAACTTTCCATGCGAATCTTCCATTGTTCGAAACAGTGCTGAAAATCTTCTTCATGACGCTTGTCGCTTTCCCTTTCACAGTTTTGTTCCTTTTAATGCAGATATCACACTTTAAATAAAAAACAGATAGAAGTCTCATGGCTCAAGATCCGGCGAATAAGGCGGATAATCTAACACTGAGATGCTGAACTTGACTAGAAACCTCTTGACAGACAATGTGGAATGAGCCGGGCAATTGTCTTAATGGAAAACTCTCCCGTAAGGTTTCTTTGTTAATTCTTAGACTCAACAATTGCACGAATACTTAACCGACGGTCAGGTAGAATCAGATTACTGATTTTTTCGATATTGTCTTCTGTTTTTGACGTGGCAGAACGACATGTGTGTGAATAATTTTCAAAATCTCGGCCATCTTGAAAACGCTTAAACGACTTAAAAACTCGTGCACACGAGGAGCATTCATTGCCATACACTTCTTTCATTAAATTGTAAGTTTCAGTAGTGTTTTTTCATGTTCTATGTAAAATTTCAAAACAGTATGTTGCTAATTTATTTTTCCTGCGAAACAAAAAAAAAAACAAAAAAAAAAAAAAAAAAAACCTCTAATGTGAATGACGGTTACGGGTAAACGGATTTGTTTACAGAAACGAGAGGCATTGCATTCGAAAGAGAAAGCTTCACGCTAAACAGCTGTTGGTAGCTGGCGTTTGGAGTATGCGTGCTTCTTTTGTAGCAGAGTTAGTCTCGTTATTTAATAGCCATATTTCGTATTATCTTATTCTTTTTCGATGCAGTAGAAACTATGTTAACCAGCAGGGGACTTATACTTAGTATTACTTGTGAACAGAGCCGACAAAAATTATTATTTCTATAAAGTCGATTCATTTGAATTAAAAATTTTAAAAGTCGTTGTTTTTTTTCTTCTTTTTTAAATGTATCTATTATGGAAAATGGCTTAAAAAGTGTAATCTTTCACACTGAAGTTAAAAAAGTGCTTCCATTCGTTGTCATTTACATGTGAAATATGTTATAGTTGATCAGAAAAATATGTTTATTCTCAGTTTATTTTTTTTCGGTACAGTATAAAACATGTTAACCGACAGGGCACTTAATATTTTTTATTTATTGTGAAATATGTGATCCAAAGGTATTTCTATAATATCGATCATCTTGAATAAAATACATTTGAAAATTAATCAATACAATTAAATGGGTTGCATTGCATTTTATTAATTCTATTTTATGATTTTCACTATTACATTTCAATATGTTACATGTACTTTTTTCTAAAAGAACAATGTTTTACGTCTCAAAATATTGTTAATGTACATCGAGAGAAAAAGAGCCTTAATAAATGTGTAGTCATATGTACTGACTGTATCTTATTTAAAGTGTGAGAGAAGACTGTTCATATAAATATGAACTAAAATAACTGCTAACTATATTTGGGAAATTTATCTTAATTCAAGAGGGAAATAATGATAAAAATTAGATAAAATAAATACTTAAAATATTGCTGCTAAAATATTCTATCATCATCAGAAAATAAATATTGAACATACTCTCTAGACACTCATAACTGAAAAGGTATGTTTTCCTCATTTCGACTTTTTTTGATACATAAGTAAGTAATAAATAAGGAAATGTGTCTGAAAGTTAAAAGTAGAGAATTTCTGAACGTAATAAAATTTGTTACGAATAAATGAAACCTAAATATTCTTTTTCATGTGTGTGATTTACTGTATTTACTTTGCTTAAATGTGTATCTATTTTTATAATAATGAATTATTTGGCTTGTAAATATAGGTACATTTATTTCCTCACGTTATTGTGATTGAAAATTTCTCCTTGGATATAAAAATCAAAATTATAATTTTTGTCAATCAAAAATCATTATTATAATTTTTGTGTTTACATCTTATAAAAAAATTCGTTTTTAAACTTATTAAATGTATATGTCTACTTTAACTTCTGAGAAGGAAATAAATTAAGTCTGATAGGAATAATTTTGTATTAAAAATAAATATATAAATAAATCCTAGAAATAAGGAGCAAAATTCCTTAAATTTCTCTTTCATGTACCTGTTTTCCAGTTACATAAGTTAGGAGAAATATATTGTCATTGACCTTGATTTTTCACAATTATCATTTGATTTAGAAATATATGTGTCCCCAATTCGGAGAAACATAATCGTATTCGTGATCCGTATTAAATCTTCTATGTTATTAAAACGCATGAAACGTTAATATTAATGAAAAGCTATTTAACATTTAACAATGTTAAAAATTTGTTGTTGTTTGAGATTAATTGCTTTTCTCAAGAAGATCGATCATATAACTGATATAAATAAAGTCAGCATTTTTTTCAAGAATAAATGCAAGATTAAGAAATGAATGTAAATTATTTCCTATGAATTTGAAATTTAAGAAATACGTCATTGAGTTGTATAACACGTAAAAAGGCAATGCCAAAATTGTATTAGTAAGTATTGTTTCATATATTTAAAACAGTGACTATGCAATCTGTTTCTTATATTTTTTTATCTTAGTTTTAAAAATGAATTGGATTCTATCATTTCCTTTTCATCAGTTTAACAGTATTATTTTCATCAATGTGTTTAAAAAAATTTCTATTTTTAAACTTGCCATGCCATTTTAATTTGTAATTTAAGAAATTTACGACAAAATATGTTATATCCAGCTTTTAAATATTCATAACTTAGTATTTAAAGCTAAATGTTTTATATTCTAAAATACATATTTTCTATAGGTAAAGTATTTTATAGGTAATGCATATTTTCTTATTCGTTTTGGCATCAGTCATGTCAAAGATCCAGCTTTAGTGCTTGAAGGAATCCAGCTTTCATTTGATGTGATATTTTTTGTGGGCAACTCTTTTTTTTAAAAGACTAAAATATCTTTTGAATCTTTCCTTAGATATTTTTAAGTGATTTTCTTATCTCAAATAAGGCAGTATTGAAATACATAAATTATGTAAGAGAGCTGAATTGTTTGCTTCTGAGTCAGTTATGTCTACGTGTAAGAATTGGGATTCGAAGAACTATCAGCATCACAGTTGGTCCAGTTCTTCATTTAGAAGAATTTTGAAAGGAAGCCTATAGTTAGTAGTATGTAAGCATTATATGGCGGGGAATAATAATGATTCTAAAGGAAAACGTTTCGATTATTTGTTCATCTTCAGGGAAGATAATTTTTCTCAATTAACTATATTCTTTTTATTAAAGGAGAATTTGACAGGCACATTTTCTCTAATAATCTAAAGCAGATACGGATAATTTTGTTTTTATTAAAACTATACGAGAATTTTCATTGCATATTCATATTAATTATAATAACCATATAACGACTTATTATTACAAATCAAACAATTCTGATTTTTTAAAAATGTTTCTATGTATTCCTCATCGGGGGACCCATCGGGACTTTAAGTACAATTTCTTAAAGATTTTCGAAACCTGGAAAGGCAAAAATAATTTTTAAAAAATAGCAAAAGTAAAAGAAAATTTAACCTTTTTACGATCTATAATTGATTTCTGTAATTATTATCTGTTTCAGTATATCATACGAATACTGAATTACTTAAGTGGGTTTTTTTTATTGACATGTGTTTTATTCTTTCAGCGCTTCGTTCAAATTAGATGTAAGGAGTTTGCATTTCTTGTCAATCCATTAAAAAAAGAAACAGAACAATCTAATTCACTTGGCATTTTTTTTAAATCAATTTCGTGGTCTTTAATCTGACAAGATTTACCTTTTGAATAGAAGGCAAAATTGCTTTCAAGCATTTGAAATATTTGTCTGTAAAATTAGTTTGGGTATGTATCTGAGTGGTCGAAAAAGAAATTGTTGTTTTGTATTAATCCTTGAGTTTTTTTTTTTTTTTTTTGTACCTAATAGCCAGTCTCTTTTAATTGATATTTGTGACTTCTTTTCAGAAAAAGAAATTGAACCAATACATGTATTACCGGAAGTGAATCTCTCTTTAAAAATAATTTTTAAAAAATAGCAAAAGTAAAAGAAATTTAACCTTTTTACGATCTATAATTGATTTCAATTTTAAAAAAGCACACTTTTCAGCATTATTTACTGCTGCTCATAATTAACCAAAACAATTCTTTTTATAATTAATGTAAACTTAAAAATTGTGTTGGGGAAAAATTTTTAGTTGTTCACTTTCATGAAATAAAAATATCTCAACAAAATTTTTGTATCAAGTTCAATTAACGATTGTATAATTGAACTTGAAGTGTAGCAGATTATATTAAATATTGCAAAAAGCAAAGTTCACACATATTCTCCTAAATAACGTCTTAAAATAACAGAAAACAATACACACAAGTGACTTACACCGTAAAATCTCTTCTTTGGAAATTTTTTACAAAGAATGGATAAGAGTAGCGTGTGTGTGTGTTGTGTGTATGTGTCTCCAACTTTAAAATATTGCTTAGGTATGTTTTGAAAGGATGTGAATCGAAAAGTTAGAAGAAAAATTACGAAAACTGCATTTCATTGTTTGATATTTTATCAGCCTTTTGTTTCGTCTTGTTCTACTGAATGTCATAGGGGTTGCTGATAATGGAACTTCAATGTAATGTGATGAGGAAAATAAGAGAGTGAGGTAACTACTCAATTGTTGGTCTAATCATTTAACTACGTTTCAAAATTTCTAAGTCCATCGCTATTAAGGTGTAGTTCTAAAGCGACTATACTTCCAAACTACATGAAAATACCAATTATTATCGACTGAAATGCAATGCAACGGCATAATCAGAATTAAAATGAATACTAAAAAAATATCTTACCTACCGGAATACTGCCATTTATTACCGGTTATACCGAAACTACTCCCTGTATTAAACACTAACCATCCCCACCTGTAATGATATTTCGTTTAAACAATACCATATATTAAAAAAAAATTATAATAGAAAAATATCTAGCTAAACACTTTTTGAAAATGCTTTTCTTATCTGTAATGCTTTATTAATTATGAAAATTTAAAGTTTATCGATGAATCCCAAATGAAGAAAACTTGAGACAAACTTTGAAATTATTCTAAAAATAATTTATTTTACATAATAAGGTTAAAAATATGTTTGAATTAAATTTTACAAACTTAAAAAAGGTTCGTCTCGTTTCAAAAAACTTTAGATTTTAAAATAATTTCTTTCTTGGTGAGAAGTATTTTGAAGCACTGCTGTAAAATCGATAAACATTTACACTTTTAAATGTAAAATATGCCCCAATGTTAATAATAGAGGGGAAAGCCAGAATCACTGCTTTTAACAGAAAAATAGGTGAGTAAATAATTTTCTAAGGTTTCTACATATATTTCAGGCTATCAAAAGACCACGAAGCCCTTAAATATATTTGTATTTACTGGAAATGTCTCCAAAATAAATAACGGAAATAAATAAAATTTATTCAATTCATAAATTATGATAACATTGATAAAGTAAGCACTTGTTTAAATAATCATAATAAACAAAGAATTAAACTACCGTTTCAAAAGGAAAGTAATATGTATTGTGTCTAGGTTAGAAAAATCAAAATAAACTCTTTAATTAAATTATTTGTGATTAGTTATGGTTTTCCTAAAAGAAACGAAAGTTTAGAAAGTAAATTTGATGTATTACCAAGTTATAATGTTAGTATAAATACACATACATTGAAGGAAAAATATATTTCTTACAATCATAGAATATCAATGTTGCTGAACTTCAGTGGCACGAAACTATCAAATATGGTGCAAACTCTGTCTCATAATTTCTTGGAAAAACAAAAAAAAAGGATATTTATTAAATTTTACTTATATTCCGCTAGAATATTCTGATATATTACCAATAAATTAGCATACTTTTCAATTGTTGAAAACCTGTATAATAAAATATCAAAAACGTGGGAAAATGGTGGAGATAAGTACTTCTCACACTTACAAATAAAGCTTTTCTGTAATAGAGATCCAATTGCGGAATGATAGAGCCGAGAAAAAGCTACCAGATAGCACATTTAATAAACTATTCATCATTATTAAAACCTTTATCGCATTGTTGAAAATGTCCTGTATATTGTCTTTTAATTAAATGTTTTTAAAATATATGTAAAATATCTATAATATTGATTTTGTACATTTTATGGTACATCTGAATTACTTGCTTAGAAATAAACAGAGTTAAAATAATAACATTACAGTTTGTAACAACATAAGAATAAACTATACATTTTGTAAGTTTTATTAAGTTATTAAGGTACCACTTTTTTACAATCAAATAAACATATAATTACTTAAGACTCTACCCCACATTGCTCTTTTTCAAATTTGAATAAAAATTGTGTTTATTTAATCTTGGTTTTATTTAGCTATCGTCTTATCTTTATCTTTTTCTCTTTTCCGTTCTTGTGTGTATTGAAATTTTTAAACAATAATTAACATTTGAATTGACAGACGAAATAAAAAAAAATCATAATTCTTGTGTATCACTAATGACAACGAAATTTTTATCATACATTATAAACTTTGTTAAACTGAACACTTTAATACAATGTGATGCTAATTTAAATTATTTTCTTATTCTTACCATAAAGTAAACAATCCCATAATAGCGTTACCAGGATCTCCCATTGCTAAAGAATCGATCCCTTGATCATATCTGTGCAACCGAGGTTTAAGCATAATGGCTGCCACCAAAGCTGAAGCTCCACCAGTTAAGTGTACAGCACAAGACCCTGCAAAATCTATCGCTCCCAACTTTTTCAGGAATCCATGTTGTCCCCACATCCAGCCAGCTGGAATGCAATAAGTAATAGTATTCACAAAAGAAAAGAGAATGTAAGCATTGAAGTCAGCTCGCTCTGCCATCGCTCCTGAGACAATTGTGGTTGCAGTTGTTGCAAAAGATAACTGGAAAATGAAAGTTGCAAATACTCCGCCGTCATTCTCGGCATCTACAAAAAATGACCCAAACCCACAAAACGCTGTGGTACCTGGACCTTGTCCATATTGGAAACCATAACCAAACATCCAGTAAGACAGTCCACCTAAAACAACATCAACAGCATTCTTCATTAAAATATTTACTTCATTCTTTTTGGATACGGCGCCTGATTCAAGAAGCCCAAAACCTGTAAAAAAGAAAATCATTTGCAATTCAGACTTCTCAAAAAAGCGAGGGGCAACTTTATACATTAATCCAAAGAAAATTTCCTTTCCACTGAATTATGTTTATATAAATATTATTGGAAAAATTGAGGCAATAATTATATTTAGTTTTATTCCTTTTCATATCAATGTTTTCGAATTTTCCCTTAACTTTTAAATTCTAGAACAGGACTTTTTAAATTTTACGTTGCTCTCCTCTCTATACCATTGCATTTTAAGTAGATTTTTATGTAAAACGTTTTCTGATTTGTAACTTAAAATCTTATCTCGTGCTTAATTTTAAGAAAAATATTATAATTTTTTTTCAAAAAACATTTTCGATTTCAATATCGCCTGAAATTATTGTCAAATTATTGTCTCTGTTTATATCTAAATATAAAATAAATTTAGTAACAGTAACTTGAAAAATTTTGTGAAGTCTGTTAAAAAATTCTCAACGTTTATATTAATATCATTTAATCAAAAGCGTGTATGTAAAAAGACATCATTCATTAAAAGAGGGTTTGTTATATTTTTTTAAAAATTAAAAACAAAAAAAACCTTTTCTTATTAATTTTGTGCATTCATCATATTTTATAAGAAGGCAACTTTTTATGTGTCATCTTTCGTTTATATTTTTTGATATTTTGATGCTTAGTCACTGTTACATAAATTGAATCTGAAACGTGATCGTGTTACATTGCCTAAAGTATCGAATCAAAATAAGTTTAAAAGTCACTGAATGACTTCTTGTATGTGTTAATTTAATAGTTGAAGAAATATAACTCTATGTTTTTGTTCTCTTAAGTCAAATCGAATTTAATCTACAAAAACATAACACGAAATTTTCGAGAAGATTATATTTATTGATTAACATAACTCGTAAATCCTTTTCTCAGATTTAATAATCATCATTAAATGTCCGTGGTTTATAAATAAAGTATTTTTACTTCAGATATAATTTTGTTCATTATGTAATGAATTTAATTGGTAATCAATTTGAGTAAAAATGATAGTTAATTTAGATTAATCAATATTCTACATTTTTTACAGACTGTGTATAACATAAAAATTGATAAAATTTGCGAAATGTAACAAACCAGTTTGCATGGTAAATATGACGAAAGAGGCTGTTAAAATCCATGTGGCATCATCTGCATTCACGGGGTTAATTCCATCTTCCAATTCATCCGTCATTCTTGGAATATTTTAATTCCAATTAATAAATCGAATGCCTTAACCACACCACATGAAAAGTTAAAAGTGTACAATTTTTCTGCGCTTACTTATTATTTAAAAAATAATTTGATGAAATTAATGTATCGAACAAAATGTTCAAGTTTTGAAACTAATTCATGTTAAATGTTGTAAGAAAATAAAATTAAAGAGGAAAGTTATTTTATAATCAGGTGTTCATAATGTTTATAAAGCGTTTAATATTTATAGCAATGTTTTAATTAAAACAATAATATAAACGAAAATAGAAAAATACCATTTTAAAAACTTTAAAAACCATCACAAGTAAAAATTTTTGACACTGTATGAATTTACTAAATTTGAATTTTGAGTGTCAATTGATTTAAATAGATTAATATCAGCATGTGATTGTCAGGAAGAGAGTGAGAAATTTCATATAAATAATTCACCTATACATTAAAACACATGTCAATATTTAAATTAATATTTTCCTACAGATTATTTTTGTTAAAAGGGGCAGAGAAACTCATTGCAAAAGTTTAAAGTAAATACAGCACAAAAAATTAAAAAAAAAAAAAAAAAACATGGTTGAAATTAATATATAAATTACTTATAATATATTATACATTAATATACGAGCAATACTTATTAAATCAAACTCAGATGTCAATCAATCACAAGAAATCACTTCAGCTTTCAACAATATATTCCTCAAATTACAATTCTGCAATGATAAATTCCATAAATTATAAACAGAATCCTCTTTTCCAAGCAAAAAACCTCTTACAACTATGTTTAGTGACACTCTGATGCATGAGACCTGCAATCAAAATTCTGCGAGGAAAGAAATGAATAGTTTTTCGAATTGATGGTGTGTCTGTATGTCTGTACTTTGTTAGATCTGAATGATTTATTTAAGGAGAATATCAATCATTTATTTAGAACAAAGATTTTTGGTTGAAATACACACAGCGGCGCACGGAAGTCGTAGACAAAACAAAAAGCAATTGCTAGAACGAACAATATTACTTATTCGTGTCGGTCAATTTATCTTCTGACTGTTCTACTCCCAGCAAAAAGTTTCACCTGCGTCTCTCATCAGGGAATGGTAGGCCGATATTTATATTCGTTCAAGATAAGAAAAGATTTAACGACTTTTACTCACGAAATCTATTGAAATACTAAATAAAAGTATTCTCAAATGCGAGAGATTTTAGTTGATCCCAAAGGGATGTTTTCAATTATTTTAAATGTCGTATTTCAAAAAAGATATTACTTTAATTGGTTTTGGATTACTATTTTAATTGAAAAATTAGATTTGTAGTCATAAATTCAGCATATATATTTTCATTGGAAAATCCGAACTAAGGGTAATAGAAGTAAATAAAGTTAAAATATATAAAATTGAAATACTTTGTAAATAAAGTTAAAATCAATAATATTATTAAAAAATACTACATTTATAAATTCTTAACATGCATTTTAGATTGTATTTGAATTTTTTTTTATTAATTGATTGTCGATAATATTTCTTACGAAAAATTGTCTATTTATAATAATCTTGAAGTAATCTAATATCATAGAAAAATACCGAAACATTTAGCAATTTCAACGAAAAAAATGCAGTTTATCCTCCAAAGAGTTTATTTCTAAAAGTGTTGTTTGTCCTCAGTAACAATTTATGCAAATTTACTTTTAATGCTCCATTTGAAATCGAGCTTTTCAATATATTATTTTACATATCAAACCAATTTATTTCTTGTTAAAAATAAATTGATTTCTTACGATCATTTCTAAGAAGCAACTATAATTTGTGAATATAATAAAGATTTAATTAAAATAATATAAATTTGTTAAAAACAGCAATTCAATATAGGGCTTTTGTATATCTACCAAATGCTTAGCTATTGTCTGAAAATAAACACACACAATAAGAAGAAATTATAACACAAAATCACATTATTAAAATTACTAAAAACAATACATCCTTCCAAAGGAGTCAAGTAACTCCCTTTAATACTCTGTTACAATCTACTTTTATTCTACTCTCTTTGTCGTTATACAGTTCATCGGAACGTTTCCTCTTCAGTTCAGTTCTACCGGATACATAAAATATATTAGTTTCCAACAATAAATAATAGTCCCATAGTCGAACCCAATGAACTCGCAATGGTCGGAGTCCATGGTTACTACGTTACTCAATTTATATTTATGCGAGATATACTGTATTAATATTGTAACTCAATATATAAACTGATTGATAATATAAATTTCAAATTCGTTACGAATTTTGTGCGTTACGTCTACACCCTTTCGACATTATTTTTAACTATTACCGGAATCACGTATACGAGAAAAAAATCTTTATAACTCTTAAAATTTAACTAATATAATGGTTTTACGTACAATCTCATTGAAGCGACATCTCGCAAATACTGTCTTACAGAAGAAAATCCAAACTGTAACATTTCATTTTCCGGGAAATGGTGATTCATATCCAATCCAAACATTTAAATCCGAAAAAGATAAAAACAAATATTAAAACGGTCAATCCTCTCTTAGTCCTAAACTTTTAAAGGATGTGTCTCAAAGACAACCTCTTGTTCATCTCAGCTTGGTCAGGTTGCAACGAAAACTTTGTTTTTCTCTTTCTCTCTTGAACCTTTTTGTTTTTGCTCTTTTGTTACGAAAGTCACCGTTTGCTCTTTACGGCCAGGGTTAGGGTCTCCTCCCTTTTCCTTCCTTTCCCCTCTTTTTTTTTTTTTTTTTTTTTGTATTTTATTTTCGTTATTTTGATGTCTTTTTACTTGGACTTGGATAGCGATCCGGTTTTACAGCATTTGCCTCGTTTTAAGATTCTGTTTTAAGAGTTTCGGATTCTTTTTAAAGTTCAATTTTTGTTATCCCTCTTCTCTTAAGTTTTTGTTGCCACCTTTTCGAATTTTACTTTGTTGCTGCGTTACTTCCAAGGTTAGTTAGGGATTTTTTTTTCTCTCTGACCTCTTATGAATTAGGACTCTGCTCGTCTATTTTTGGAAGTTTTTTAAGGTTTCTCCTCCTGCATCTCTTTTGTTTATTTATTTCTTTTAGTTTTGGTTTCCTAATCTATCCTGCCCATCGTTTTTGCTCGTTTTTAGGCGCGCAAGTATCATTTCACTTAATTCTTTCTCCTTTTTTTAATTTTTCTCATTCGAAGTGTATAGTTTGCTATTTCAAATTGAAACTGCATGGCATGTTTATCTCTAGATATATAAAACAGAAAGAAAAAAAAAGGTTTTAATGTCTTCTCTTAGTAGGAAGTCCTGATGTGATCTGAAAAAATATTAATCTGAATCTCATAAAAAGGGAGCCATAGTAAAAATGCGAGTTAAGAGTATTTGAGTTAATATAGTTCGATTGTATTTGAAAAGGTCAATTTTTTGTAAACTCTGTGACTGCTACTGCAATGTTTCAAAATAGAAAAACAAATAAAGAACGAATTTGTAATTAACGATATTATTAATGCAATGGATTTTTCTATTCTAACTTAAAAAAAATTAGTTTTTTTTTATTTATACCAATCCGAAAATTAATACTTTGAAAAATATAATCATTGTATGCTTTCGTTACATTTTTTGCTTATCATTAAAACTATCTGTTAAGTATATTTAAAATACATGGAAATACTTCCATGTAATATATTTCCAAGTCATGTCTGAAGATAGCACCCGTGTTAGCTTTGCTCAAACAGTGACAGCAGAGAAAAGACAGCATTATATCGCGAACACTGCTTTTATACCAGAGTATAAAACGGAATGAGTATTCATATTCTGGTTATGGGTATTCTTAAGGGATTAGGTCTACCCCAAAAACAACCCGGAACCGTGACACATTTGAAATATTGGAATTTTTGGCGTATTCGTGGTGTTATTGGGGTCATTCACCGTTCCGCTATGGAGCACAGTGTTTTACTATTGGATAGAGTTATGGAGAGCCATGGGGCACCTACAGAACATCTGTAGAACGTTTTGTCGGGCTGCAGCTCCATCTACAGACGAATTTCTGTACAATATTTTATTTCTTAATTAATCTCGAGGGCGTGATCAGGAGTGTTCTGTTGTCCAAACTTCATGTCATGGCGATCAATATAAAGCCCTGCACAGTAATCTGAGCCGGGGAAAGTTATTTTCTACAAATCTGTATATATAGAATACAAGCCCACCTCTCCATGAGTATTCACAGTGAAACACAAAGAGATCGATTTCAATAATTCTTTTAATAATAAATTTGAGACTGATTCCAAAGTCTAAGAAATCCTTCTCCCTGGGAAAAAAAATCGAGTGTTTGAAATCAGAGATGCTACTGGCTCGTTTGCTACTCCTTATACGAATAGGAGGAAAAAATATGCTTTTGTAAGTTATGAAAATTTGTAATAATGAAAGGATTCTTTTACTGATTATATTCGTATTTTGATAACAACGTAAAATAAATCGAGAGTTTTTAATGCTATTTAAAAAGTGAAAATTAAATAAAGCAGTTTTTTAGAATTTATAGAATTCAAATATTTACGAAAAGGGAGGAAAAAGAGCCTGACCTTTTTATTTTTGATTCAGTTCGAGCTTATGGCTTTTGTTTTATAAGTATGTAAAGGGATCTTAAGCATGTTTCCCTTGAACCAATCTTTTGGGCTATTTTATTGCGCTATTTGAATTGAAAATTAATTTTTTCAACCTCCAATGAATCATAAAAAAAAAGACAAGAGTACAGAACCTGGTGACTATGTTACCAAAAGTAAAGTATAAACATGGGTACTTTTCAACATGATCACAGTTAAAATTCAGGAATTCATCATATTAGTGGACGAGCTTCTCGATCCAATCTTTGACTTATGTTGCCGCCAGTGATGTGAAATGGACCTGCATTTTGTTTTGAAGTTCCTCATTGGTCTGAAAGCTTTGGCTTTGCTTCGAATGGCTTTCTGCAGTCTTCGTACAGTCTGGCTATAAACTACTTAATTGATCGTAGTACCGGTTCTATAAACTCAAGAAGCAGTACACCGTTTTGATCTCGAACACCCGTACCCATAACATTCTTGCTGTTAAAGATTTGTTTGAACAGCCTTGTCCCCTTTCATTGTGAACGTCGGTTTGCCCGTCTTTCTACACCATTCAAGCACAGCACCATCATTCATAATGTTTTCACCTTATATTCAGCTCATTTTTCGGTGAATTTTGTTAACATTATTCTCTTCTGCTTGAAGAAAGCGAATTGCATGATGTAACTTGCATTTGGTAGGAGCATCAATTGTACCGTCTAGGTTTGCGTGCCTCCATCTCAGTTTAAAATCGAAGATGGCGTCGGTTATAGCAGAGCTTACAGCTAGAGAGAGATGTGCAGTTGCCAACGTACATCCCCATCTCTTTCCACAAGTCTGGTTGTTTAGAAGTTGGTGCTGTAATACTCTTATCTTGCTTAAATTGTGAAGGCTTTTTTCCGAGTTAACGTGTGTACGGAAGTAATCCCGTTTTGCTTTTCGTAGCCGGCAGGCGACTACGAACATAGGGTAGTCATTCACCCACATATTTAATTCTTTCTCTTTCCAATAATTATGTAACTCTCTTAATTTTCTCTTTTTCAACAGTCCTGATGTGGAGGTTTTTCCTAACTGAAGGAGAGGCTCTCAATAAAATTACACACCTTCAACCTTCGTTGTTTAGCAGCTCGACATTATACTAGATCGAGTAAGCGTGAAATGATATTATAAGAGTACCTAGTTTGGATCTAGTTACTAGAAATACATTGGAATTGGATCCAGTTTTGCTGTTATTAAGAAGTAGAAGTTTTAATTATAATATTTGGTTCAGAACGTTATTAAGCTAATCTTCTACATTAAATGTATTATTTTGGTTTTGAGTACTTTAAGACAGAATAAAAGCAGGTACATATTTATTGTCTAAATTATTTATTGAGTCTCGAAGGCTGTTAATGTTGATAAGACGCCAGTTCTTTACAAGTATACATTTGAAACTCTGTTTTTGTTTTTATTGATATGTATAACATTTTTTAAACGAAACTTTAATTTCCTGTTGCTTATGCTTACTTAAGTATGCAGGTACATACACAGTTATCATAAAAGGATTAGACACTGGTCTATAATGCAAAAAGGTCTTATTGGGTTTTTTTTCAGTATAGTTGACTCATGAACAACTTTCAAGTATTACAGCATACGATATATCTTTTAAATAAATCTTTATTGAAAGTATTTATGTTTTACATAAGAATACAAATACATAAAATGAAAATAACATTCAAGATTTTAAATATATATAGTTTTGTTTTATGATAAACAATAGTAGATAAATGCTACAGTGATGGAAGAACAATTGCTACTTTTCAAATAATAATCTTATTTTGCACTTTATCAAATATGACAATTAATTAATATTCATACATAAATAACAGATTCGGCATTACAGTTTTCATAGAAATTAATTTGGAAATTATTATTGTGAATTAACGTATGTAAAAAATAGTATAACACATCGAATAAATATTTTTTACAAGTTAAAACTAAAAATATTATATAGACACAGTAATAAAAATTAATTTTCCAACAATTTTACTTAAAATTTGTAAATTATCGTATTTACTTTGGATAATTTTATATCTATTTCAATTGTTTCTAGTCATTACTTTACAGAATAAAATAATGCCATATTTTAATCTAACTTACTCTAACTGAAGATAAAGCGAAAAAAGGTTCAATGTGTATTCATCCATGAAAAGCACAATTGTTACAACGTGTTTATACCGTATATAAACATCTGAAAATCTAAACTGAATGATGCGAAACCATATTTTCATTGCTGACAATGCGTAATGATGAATTTTCAAAAAGAAATGACAGAGATAAAACATAAGAAAGGAATATTAATTGCATGTGAAATTACCTTGAAATAATTTACCTGTGTGATTTCTTATCAAAATGAAGTGAGATAGACTTAAGAAACGTTTAATTACCGTAGGCAATATTGTTTTAAATATCTCATATCATCAAAGAACTGTTTGAAATTTAAATAAAAGAATAATTGTGGGAACCAATGTTCTAATTAGCAACAAAATGTATTGATAATCCATTGGAGTTTTGTCATCAGTTTGTGGCAACATGAACAATTCAGTCGGACACCGTCATCTCGTAGTAGCCAGGGTCCATAGTTACAAAACCATAAGTTAAGTGCACCGCGAAATACGGTATTAATATAAACTGAACAATAATATAAATTCCCACATCGACACGAATTTGATACGTTATGGTTACACCCTTTCGACATTACTTTTAATTATTATCGAAATCACTTATACAAGAAAAAAATCTTCATAACTCTTAAAATTTTACCAATAAAAATGGTTGAACGTACAGCTAATCTCACTAACAGCGAGATCTCGAAAAAAATGTCTTACAAAAGAAAATGTAACATTTCACTTTCCGAGAAATGATGGTTCATATCTAATTTAAACTTTCAAATCCAAAGAAGATAAATTAAAAGTATTAAAATGGTCCATGCTTTCTTAGCCCCAAACTTACAAAGGGTGTGTCTCAAAGACAATCATTGTTCATCTCCGCTTAATCGAGTTTTTATTTTTTCTCTTTTATTACGAAAGTCTGCACTTTACGACCATGGGACTTGGGTCCATTCCTCACCTCCCCCTCCTACTTCAGATATTCTGAGCGTGAATTTCCACCTTTTTTGTTTTCTTTGCATCTTTTTCTCGTTACTTTTACGTCTCCTTACTTGGATAACAATTTGGTTTTACGACCGTCGTTTCATTTTAAAACTCTTTGTCTTATAAGTTTCGGACTCTTTTTAAAGTTCTCCCTGCTCGCTTGGTTTTTGTTATCTTCTTTTCAGCTTGTGCTTTGTTGACGTGTTTCTTCCAAAGTTAGTGACGGGTTTCGTTCCTTCTTCCCCCTCTTTCTGAATTAGGTTTCTGTTCGTCTATTCTTAATGCTTTTTAAGGTTTCCCGTCCTGCGTCTCTTTTGTTAATTTATTTCTTTTTAATTCTGATTTCGTAAAAAATTGCTACTCTACCCCTGTCCATCTTTTTGTTCGTTTTTAGGTGCGCAAGCATCATTTGATTTATTTCTTTCTCCTGTTTCTAGATTTTCTTATTCGGAGTATAAAGTTTTGCTGCGGCAATTTGCATGAAAGAATCTTATTTGCATGAAAGAATTAAGTGCATGAAAGAATCTTACTTGATAATTTTTTGATATAAAATTTTTATCAATTAGTTTTAAGTATATGTTAGCAACATATAGAACAAAATGAAATTCAAACCGTGTAAAAGTGGAAGAGTAAATATTAATTCAAAAAGTATGGGAAACATACTTTTTTTTTTTTTTAATTTTGTGCAACGAAATTCACATTATAAAAAGGCAACGAAGTTTGATATAAAACGCAAATTGTTAAAAAAAATTATAAAA
This sequence comes from Nephila pilipes, assembly GCA_019974015.1. Taxonomy (NCBI): domain Eukaryota; kingdom Metazoa; phylum Arthropoda; class Arachnida; order Araneae; family Nephilidae; genus Nephila; species Nephila pilipes. The sequence goes on from BMAW01077577.1 coordinate 181,911, forward strand.
ATGTTATATATTATAAAATTTTTTAAAGTTATAGTGTATGTGACATTTGCTTAACTTTTAGGGGGAAAGTTACATGTAAAAAATATCATAAATAAGCATAATTTAATTAATAATTAGTAATTGTGGTGTAATAGAATAATTCAAAATGTAAATTGAGCAATGTTTAAACCTAGTTAAAGTACTGAATGTGTGTGTGTGCAAGAGAAAAATCATTTTTAATAACATTATAAAAATAGAACTTTTAATAGCAAAACGAAAGAAATGAAACGAATTTAACAGAATCTTTATTTTGAGATTTTCAGAACACAGTATATGATTATTCATTTCACGTGATTTATACCATATGAAATAATTAAATATTAAATTCGTCTATGGAAAGAAAAAAAAACCAATGTTAACCATTTTAAGTAAATCAAGGAAAAAAGAAAGCTAATATAATTCTTCTAAAATATGTTTCACATCGAATATTTGCATTTGTCATATCTTATAGAAGTTGAAAAGCAAAACTTGCTGTTCATCCTTTAAACGACTTTTAGAGCAAAATATATAGACATGCTTTTTTTCAAAATTGTACAGAATTAAGAGAGAAAAAGTAAAAATAACATATGAACTCAGTTTGTCATTCGGAGTGAAATTCAAGGAAAGCCTCCTAAGCGTTTTGGTGAATCATTATTTATTACTTTCTAAATATTGTTTCATGAACTATATATAATTCTTACTACGAATCTGGATTCGCATTTATCATTGAAGTAATTCAATTAGTTCCCAAATAATCAGTTCCAAAAATATAAATAAATAAGATTGAAAAAAAATTATATGTTTTTTTTTTTAAATTTAAATAAGTTGTTCTAAGCACACTTTCTTAATGTTTAAGTACATTTAATGTCAATTTGATATCTTTAATACTCAAAATACGTTCTGTGATATCTTTAATATTCATATTACGTTTGTTTTGACCATTTCTTACATATATATATAATTTAAGAATACTTTGTAATGAAACATAAGGTTAAGTAACATTAGAACATTATTAGTATTCTGAGATTAAATATTAAATTTATTACAAAACCGATATATTCTATTAATGATACAAAACTCTTGTTAGCATCTTGCGTTTCAAGCATCTAACAATGAAAATTTTCTAACACAGCAACTGAATCTCGAATGTGATCATTTTAATCAACAGAACTCATCTTACACAGCACGCACATAAATATACGAATCATTTTCAAAAACTAGATAATCATTATTTATATATATATATATATATATATATATATATATATATATATAT
>BMAW01077577.1:189342-213335 GCA_019974015.1 Nephila pilipes
ATATATATATATATATATATATATATAAATTACCATATGTATATATTCTTATAAATATCTTTTTATATAAATATTATTATAAGAAAATTCACAGAGGGTAATTAAACGGTAGTAGAAGGAAACTTCTAATAATCTTTTTCTACAATCTAAGTTATAAAAAATGTTTGCTTTACCATATTATAGCACATTAGAACTGAATAATATCCACTCAAAAAGCAATCTTAAGTAACAAAATTATTTATGAAATTAATTAGTGTGGAATACTGTAAACTTACGAATAAATTAATCCAGCTAAGCCGCCACCCAAAGACGCATTAATTGTATTCACTGCAGATCTAAGGGGAAAAATTATACTATACTCAGACAATACAACTGAGGATTAAATAATTCTGTACATGCCATAATTAAATCATTTCTTTGAAAATTCGATTCTTAAGCAAAAGTTAAAGAAAATCAGAAATGTTCCATCTACAGCTTACATTTTTAATTACGGATATTTTATTTTTACTCAAAAAGGAGAAAATTTACTTTTCTCTGAATAAGTGGGATATGAAAAGTAAACTTAGTGTAAAAGATTTTAAATTTACATATTTATATTATAAGTTATAATAATTCATAATGCATGGTAAGGTAATGATTTTTTCGAATATTCTCTTTTAATTCGTATAGAAAAGATCTAACAATATAATTTTTAGGTCCTATTTTCTTAAAAACGAAATTAACATCGAATTATTGGGGGGGGGGGGGGCGTGAATAAAAATATTGCAACACATTTTACAAAATGAATTTTTTCCCTTTCAAATTTTGCAGTTTTGCTTAAAGCAGCAAGATTGGAATTTTGCAGCGTTAAAGTTAACTCAGCAGTTGAAGTGTTGAGTCAATCTGGCCCAGCAACATCTACAAAGAGCTCATCTAACTAAACGAAGCTAGTTTTTTTTTTTATTTATAGTCTGATTTTATTTTTATTCTTGTCTACCTTCAAATTGAATCATATTGAACTGCTGATATGCATCAGTTTGAGTTTATTAAAGAGAAGTGGTGTGTTATTTCACCGCAAAGCGGTTGATTGGTCAATAGATGCAATGTTTATGTCAATATTGTATTTTTGCAACAAGGCTGACTCATCCAAAAAGCTTAATTTCGCTGATCTGAAAGATATTGTATTGTTAGGAGAATGTGTCTACCGAGAAAATCTTCTGTTGAAATGTTTGAGCTGTCAACAGATAACATAGTTATGGGAATACGACAGGTTTACCATATTTTTTGGGCCCAACCCAGGATATGTCTTTGAAATTACTTTAAAGTCTTAACTCAGTTTACTGAAGCATTAAACTTTTTTTTTATTCAGTTGCGTTTTTCCCTAGACATGATTATTTTCAGAAATGATTTGTTTTTATTTTAAGTACATCATAAAATTAACAACAAGAGCTTTCTGAATTATATCATTTAGAAGATGTTTAACAGTATTTACTAAAAGTCTACTCTTTTTTGTAGATGAAATGTTCCCCCATTATTAAAAGAAACTCTCTCAATGGTGCAAATGTCCCAAGCAAAGATGTTGCAAACTCAATCATTTTAGAAATATTGGTTACATGAAATGTAACCAATATTTCTTTGATTTTTCTGACCAATATTTCTAAAGGCCTTTTGAAACAACTTAAAAATTGGTTTCCACTTCTCTTCAATAGTAACTGACACTTTTCCAGAACTTGAGACTTCAACCTACCCTTTGCTTTTGAATGTCCTGATTCAACAAAGTACGTTCCTCAAATAGGTCATAGATATTTATGGAGTTTTTTTTTTATAAAATTATTAACAACTTGTGCACTCTCTTATAAATCAGACCAGGCAATTTCAGTTCATAAATTTATCCACTGAGATTTAAAAATTTTATCAAAACTAGTTTTCAACAACTCTAAGAGTATCGGATATTAGAATTGTAAGAGTTGTCTACGCTTGAGATGAATTTTTGTTGTTGTTGTTCTTGAACATAATTATTTTCTTTTCGACAGCATAGCAGTTCTTTGGCATAAGAAAGTATAAATTTGTGGGGTTTTCTTTCCTGAAGTTGACAAATTAATTCAGAGTATGGCCGAAATGATTTTGTTGTGTGATAAAATTAGCTTCCATTTGCAGAAATAAATTATTAAACAACTGTAGAGCAACATAAGAAATTCAAAAACAATTCACTTTCTAGATTTTTTAAAAAAATCAAATAATAATTTTGGGCATTTGTCGCAAGATAAAAAGTAAGATTTTAGGCTATCAAAAATGGAAAGAATTCTTTCTAATGCAAGTCACAAACTAAGGAATGTAATGATACATGTTGCTTGTACTGAGAATCACATGCTATTTGTACTGAATTGTGTATATTGTGGGCTGAACAACCAATTCCTAAAATAGATCTATCTAGAAATCTTTTTAAGCTTTTCTGAACATATTTTAATTCCCTTTTCTCTTCACATCACCAAAATTACTGTTAGTGTTACTTGCAATAAAACCAATCAACTTTTATTTAACTTTGTATTTTTTTCACACTCTGCAAAAGATTCTGAGTCAAAATTTGAGCATTTTCATTTGACATTTCAGCGAAATTTAAAAGTTTAACGGGAATTCCATCCTCCAGACTGAAATATCTTACAACAATCTGTAAAAATATACTTTTCATCTGTTTGAGCTATCCATCATTATTGTTACATAATTAAAGTTTTCCAGAGAACGCAACTCTTTATATATCAAATATAAATGGAGAAATAACGTGAATAATAATTGCCTCGGTTTTGGTTCTAGCAGATGAAATTTTTGGGACTTATAATTTTTTAACTAGTTTAGATGTGTATAGTCTGAAGTTTTGAAACTGAGTTCGTGTCTAGTAGTGTGGTATGAAAATGTAACTTCTTTAGAAGCACAGATTTCTATTATTGTTATTCCCATCTTTGGTTTTCAAAAAATTCTTATGTTTGCTGAAGCACTAGCATTAATAGCTGTCCTATATAGCTGTTTTCACCAGGTTTTCAATATCATCCTTTCCTTTATGTGCAATAGAAAATTCTCCAGCGCATAATGAGCAATGAAACACGTTCATTGTTACTGTCATTAAATAATTTCAAAAATTTGTATTCCTGTAATAGGTTAACTCTAAATACGCATTATCTTTTGTCCATTGCTACACAATGAAACAAAAAACGAATTGAGATAAAATGATCAAAAACGCATTGACAAATTTCTTCACAGACGAAAACATAAACACATTGCCTTTGTTGTGTTGCCAAATGACTAGGTAAGGTGTATCGAGAACGGTAGACATGCCTACATTAAATCGACGTCAGCGCTTGCTTCAAGGTCAGATGAAAGATGCACGGCTGTGAGGAAATGTTTAAAAACGCAATGTTTAACGTATAGAGATCTAAAAAAAATTTTTAAAAAATATTCGCCAGTCATAAAATTCTCAAATCCCAGACGTTGTTCCGTTACTCCACGGACAGAACTAAAAACACCGAGTCTATCCGGGCTAATTCCAGATGTACTGTAGGCCTATGATATGGTTTATTAGCGCAAAAATTACCGGAATACAAGTAAAAAAAACAAATGATCAACCAGGCTCTACCTCCCCCTCCCATTAAAAACAGAGGCCACTACATAGATTGCAAGGACAATACGCTCAAGCATCATTGCAAGAAATGCTTCTGCTATGTTTGTTTAACTCCAAGCAGAAATATTTTTAAGTATTGTAGTGGTTAAGATAATGTCATGTGATTGCTTATTAATATTGCTCTGAGGAGCAACACGCGGGCTATCGGATACAGACCTCGTAATTGTGAATCTCGATCAAGTGACGAGGACAACACCTTTGCTGGACATTCCTTCTCCAAACTTCTTCATCCCGCCAACAGAAGAACATAAGACCGTGACCAGATTTAACGAGCATCAGCCACGCTACACGGTGGGTTTTTAGTGGCATAATCGAGTCCACCACAAGACGAAAACCACGCCGGCCGTGAGTCTGCGACTATGACCTCTAGGCTACCGCGGTCACAATGATATGTGTTTTTACAGCTGCTGTTCTATCCATTCATTTGCCATACACATTTTTTCTTAAAAAATTTATGAATGTATTAAGTGATTTTTACTAAACTATGTATTCAGAAATGTTTTACTTAATAATAAAAATAATTATGTAACTAAAGAGAGGGCTTTAAATTGTCCTAATTAACTTCCAAGTTCATTTAACTCAACATATCCATTGAGCTCGGGATTTTTCCCGTTCTTGCTGCTGGATTAATTTAATTAAACTTTTTTGCTTATAGAATTGCGTAAAAACTGTTCGAAAAATACAATTACTGAAGCAAATTTTGAGTGTGTAATATTTAGTGATAGAAAAAGAAACATGGTTCAGTGAAAAAGTATTTGTATATAAATTTAGAAACCGAAGCAACAACATATTTTATAATAAATAGATTTAAATATAATTTTGTTGATTATTTGTCCTTTGAAGTTACAAGAGGAATGCTAAAAAAGGATTTTTTTTGTTAGCGTTGAGAGAAGAAAAGGCAAAAAGCAATGGTGAGAGGTAGAAGTAACAGACATTGAACAGTTGACTTGAATTATTTCAAAAGCATTTTTTTTTCTCACTTTATCATTCAAACATTCAGAGAATTAAACAAAACAAAAAAATATGCATAAAAGGAGCTAAGCATACCCCTTTCTCTAGTGCATATTCTAAACGTAATTAATAACTTTACACAGCTATATTGTAGAAGGTTAAGGTCGCGGACTCGCGGCCAGCGATTTTCGTTGCATCGGGGGTTCGAGTTTTGATGCCACAAAAGACCCGCTTTGAAGCCGGGGCTGATGCACGTTGAATCTATCGTGGCTCAAAGTCCTCCCGTTGGCGTAATGGGGAAGTTAGGAGAGGGAGGTTGCAGCTCAGGTGTCGTCCTCGTCACTTGACCGTGGTTCAAAATTACGAGGTCCGTCACCAATAGCCCTCGTGTTGCTTCTAGTGCGACGTTAATAAAACCAAACCAAATTAACTACATTGAATATTCATCTAATTACATTACACAGTTATAAATATATGCAATCTACCAATCGAACATTTATTAATATTATTGGGTTAAAATATTAGATTGCTGCAATCTTACGCTGGCTTAAGCTGTTTTATATAATGGTGAAGTTAATGGTTAAAGTAATGGTAAAAGAATAGCATTTTATAAACTCTTTTATGCATAAATTTTATAAAAACTTCTTTTGCTGTCAAGCTGTCGTTTATTTAAAATTTTCAGCCAGAAACTTACCTTCCAGCATAATGCCATTTATCACCAGATATTCCAAATGAGCTTCCACAATTAAAGACAAGCCATCCCCACCTATAATATCACATAAAAAACATTTTCAATACAAAATAAAAAAAGAGTAATATAAGTTTCAGCTATTCCATCTAAGAAGGTGTTTAAAAAGTACGTGTTTTAACGACTGATGGGGTTGCTAAGCAAATTGGTATTGTTATAATGTGTTGCTATATGGTAAATGGTACCTAAATAAATTTGACAATTCATTGGTTAGTTTTTATTGAGCAGCCATTCGCTTCCAAATCAAAGTTTGATTGCTGCCGTATCAGGCTCGTTGTCATTCCATGACGTTTCCGCGGTAGCCTAGGTGTCATGGTAGTGAACTTGCGGCCGGAGTCGTGGTATCGAGCCTTGATGCTACTAAAGACACGCCATGTAGTTTGGGCTGACGCACTTTAAATCTGTCGAGGTTCAAAATCCTCCCTTTGGTGTGGTGTGGAAGTTTGGAGAGGGAGGTTCCAGCTCAAGTGCCGTGCTTGTCACTTGATCGAAATTACGAGGTCCGTCGCCAATAGCCCTTGAGTTGCTTCTAGTGCGACGTTGATAAAACCAATCGATCAATCCATTTTACGACAAGTTGTCACCGTCGATATCATTTTAAGTTGCCTTCAAAACCAGCAACAATCAATATAATGTGTTGCTTCCGATGAATTTACTCCAAAGAAGGCGAAGATAGTCTCATCGTCCGAAAAGTTATGGAGATTATTTTTTGGGATGCTAAGGTAATTAAGTTAATGGACTTCATAGAAAAATAAAAAAAAAATGATCAATGGACAACTGCAATGGAGTTACTCACTCATTGAGTCCATACTCCTACAGTTAGTTACTTCATTTACACATTTATATTTACTATTTTTAACACGAATATTTTTTAAACCGTCCTCGCATCTTAAAATATTAATTGAAGCACTAATATTTACCATTCTAAAGGACAACATCATTTTATTTAGAATTACAACACTACATCAACTGTGAATTTTCAAGTTTAATTATTGAATATCATCCTTTTCATAGAAATCAGCTGTTACAATTATAATATTTTACTAAATGAAGACGAGAAATTTTCGATGAAGTAAACTGCTCTAATGGACATGGAAAAACCTCCTTTTATTCGATAAGTGATAACACTGACTATTCTATTCTAAAATCGTTTTTCACTTGATATTATGGAAAATATTAGAAATATCCATTATAATGAGTTTCTTCGGATTATATATATAATTTATATAGAAAATGTAGAGTTTCAAATTTAATGACTACTCTCTCTCTCTCGAGATAACTATGTCATAAAGAAATATAGCTAGAGAGAGAAAGAGATTAAAACAAAGTAAAATTAAAATGAATTTAAATTAAATCAAAGAGTTTTTAAAATGGTTTTCAAATAAATTAAAATATCTTTAATAACAAAAAAGTAGTTTGAGATATTTTTTAATTTAATTGATATTTTTTAAAATCTTCTGTATATTTAATAGAAAAACTATTTTGTTTCTTGACTAAATACTGTACAATTTATCTTTGCATTTCTGCATAGACATTTATTAAAATAATTTATGCATTTAACAATTCAACATTCTTGTAATAGTTCTACAATTATCAAATAAAAAGTTAAAAACCTTTAAATTTTACTGAGATGTTCATTAATTTTTATATTTTATTTTTTTAGATTGTATCTCTGTCATTCCAATGCACTAAATGCAAATTTAAAAAACACACAATACAATCTTAATTACATGAGTGCCTGTATATTGATATGATATTTAAGATAAAGCAGAAAAAATTCCATGTGTATATTTAATTTGATATCAAAATTCTGACAAATGTCTCCTATGATTATGTTTAATATGTTTTAGAGGTATTTATATATTATTAAACCTAGTTGGTAAACGACTAAACTTTTTGCATCTTAAGTATCGGGTTGTCAAGACCACGTTAAAGAGAAAAATTTGGAATACGCAAAAAGACCAGTGGAGCTTTAAATGAGATTATTTCAAGTTTACCAACAATGCTGCCCTAATATTCTTATGGGCTTTATTATATCTATAGTTCTCTAGCAATGTGCTAACTTTGAGAAAAATTAGAGATCTGAACGCCTGAGTTTAACTTTTGAAAGATTGTCTTACCATTTTGTACAGAGAAGACATCGAAAAATACATAATTATTATGTTTATTACGAAATTGTAATCATTTGAAAATTCATCTTAAAACCTTTATCTTATGAAAGAAATGCATTCATTTTTTATAATTTTAATAGGCCCGTAAAAATAAATGTGGACAAAATCAAAGCGAAAAACTAACAGACAGAAAAGAAATATCGTCCCTTGTGTCTTTCATATGTAGGTATAATAAAACTATTTACAATAAATTTTGTGCGTGATATTTGAACGATAATTTTCATGAGAGTCAAGTATAACTTCACAAAACGGTATCACAATCTCTTATTATAAAAATGATTATTTGAAGTTAATAAAATACCTTTAGATATTTTCTAAAAAAAACTTACCACAAAGTAAAAGTCCCTACTAGAGCATTCCCGGGATTCCCCATTGGTAAAGGTTCTGGACCATTATCATATCTTCTTAAGCGTGGTTTGAGCATCATAGCAGCTACTAGGGCGGACGCACCACCTGTTAAATGAACTGCACAAGATCCAGCAAAATCCAAAGCTCCTAAATGTTTCAGAAATCCATGTTCGGCCCACAACCATCCTGCTGGAATGCAATATGTCAGTGTGTTCAAGAAAGAAAAGATGCAGTAAGCATGAAAATCAGTTCTTTCTGCCATTGCACCAGACACAATAGTCGTAGCAGTAGTTGCAAATGACAGCTGGAAAATAAAAGTGGCGAATACAACCCCCATACTCTGAGGTTCTGAATCTAGGAAAAAAGATCCTATTCCCCAGAAGTAGGTGGTCCCTGGACCATTGCCATACTGAAAACCATATCCGAACATCCAGTAAGACAAGCCTCCCAGGACTACATCGGCAGCATTTTTCATTAGGATGTTGACTTCATTTTTCTTTGTCACTGCCCCTGATTCTAAAAGTCCAAAACCTACAAAAATGTGAGCATTTAGTATTAGTATTATAAGGTATCACTATATTTCAAAATTGGTTTGAAAGAAAGAGGAAGCAACATGCAATCAATACAAGTTACTCGCTTCGTTTTTTTCCCTTTAATCGAACATTTTATGCGTTGCAAGAGTTTTCGAACTATTCAGTATATATATATATACACGTAAAAATATTTCTTGCACTGCTTTTTAAGGCAAAGTCATAATTATTGTCCGATCTCCCACTTATTAAATAAATGGTTTCCAATTTTTCATATAGTTTTCAAAAATATTTTAAAGTTTAAAAAATAAATTAAAGAGAAAGAAAAATTCTACTCACTATATATATACATATAGCTTGTACATACATTTTATTGAGTGTTAAATATATATAATTTTAAATTTCAATAGTTTATAATCTAAACTTATGTGACTATTAAAAGAATTATTGTGTATCATTAGCTCGATTTTTGGATAGTTACCATGTGTATCCCCTCAAAACTTAAAAAAATATATATTTAATGGATTTCAGAGTTTTTACAGAGAACGGAAAATAAGAATGCCTTCAGACTTATGATTATTTTTATATTTTGTTGATAAAATATATTTTTCAATAATTTTACGAATTGAAAAGAGTTGTCACATATCGAGTTACTTTTCGAGGTTGCAAATGCTTTAGTAACCATGTGACGGCTCTATCCGCGATTTTGTCACTAACAGTCCTCTTAGGAAATTTTCAGTCCTTAACAATTATTTTTATTAGATAAAGAATAACTACAAGCTGATAAATGTTGTAGATTGGAGTAAATCATCGTAATTAATTGTTTGTATTGAAAGCAGTTGGAAATGACTTTTGTTCAGAATAATAGGATCTAAATCTGCTATTATCGAGAAATGCTTACATCGGAATGAGTGAGTTGGTAAGCTAAGACTTCATTATTTGAAAGTAAACTAGGATTATCTGAGATAAGAGAGATTCGAGAGAGATATTTTGGATATTCTTTGATAAATAATAAAGTGTTTTGACTTGCTCTTACGTATCTTCAATTTGAGGATTATTGAATTAGACTTTAAGATGACTTTAGAGTTAAATAATGATGGAAATATATCACTTAGTTACTTAAAAAAAATCTTTGTTGCTCATATATTTGGAAAAGGATTCCTTATTTCAAAGCATTCGGGAGAATGGTTTGAAAAGCTCATTATGTAATTGAAGTGATATTAATTTAAAATGGAAAGCAGTTAGCCTATTTTTGTTCCTCCTACGAAAAGCACATTTTCTGATAAGACTTACTAAAAACTGCTTTCGGTTAGAATAGAAATGGGCTTATGACTATAAGTGTCACTAATTTTTAATAAAGAAAACCTTTTAAATACTCAATTTTCTTTATTAAACTGCTGTTTGTAGAAAATGCAACACCATGAAGGAATCATCAGAATCAAATGAAATTCGCAGCAAATGTCAATTATAGGATATTATGCAAATTAATAAATTTTCAGAGCCATCGCGCGTGCGCGGCGCGCGCAGCGCCCTCTGAATTGATGCTGAAAGCGTATAAATAAAGTGCTGTAGCGGGACGTTGAAAAAAGTCTATGATTATTTGTTAGTGGCAAACGTTTAGTGAGACCTGAGTATGCCTCCACGACGGAAGAATAAGAAATTCAAGCAACTTACGGAGTTTGAACGAGGGAGGATAATCGGCCTTCGAGAAGGAGGATTTTCCTATCGCGCAATAGCAGCTCGTATGCAGCGGAACAGTTCCACAGTGATGCGAGTTTGGAAGCAGTGGACCGACGAGCACCGAACAACTCGAAAAACAGGCACTGGACGACAGAAGGTGACGTCAGAGCGCGATGATCGACACCTGCTCCGCATGGCGGTGAATGATCGCACAGCTTCCTCCAGGCAGCTGGCAGCACGTTGGTCTACTGCTACAGGTGTACAATTGTCGGCTTCGTCAATTCGTCGTCGTCTGCTGCGCCGTGGATTGCGTGCAAGGGTGCCTTTATACAGGATTCCCCTCACGGCGAATCATCGACGGCTGCGTCGGCAGTGGGCTCTTGAGCACAGAGACAGGCGAGCTGATTGGCACCAAGTTGTCTTTTCAGAATAATCACGCTTCAATTTGTGGACCCATGATGGCCGTGTTCGTGTTAGACGTTATGCCGGTCAACGCTGCCTTCCTGAGTGTATTATTGAACGACATAGTGGTCGAACACCCGGAGTTATGGTCTGGGGTGCGATTTCGTATCATGGACGATCCAATTTGATACGAATTGAGGGTAATCTCAATAGCAACAGGTACGTCCGTGAAGTGCTACAGCCCGAAGTCGTTCCTTTCCTTCAAGGCATCCCTGGAGCTATCTTTCAGCAGGATAATGCACGCCCACATGTTGCGCGGACTGTTCGAGACTTCTGTTCAGCACAACGCATGCAACTTCTTCCTTGGCCTGCTTATTCACCGGATATGTCGCCTATTGAGCACGTGTGGGATATGGTTGGTCGGCGTCTCGCTCGTGATCCGCGTCCTGCAGTTTCCAAAGACGAACTTTGGTTGCGCATACAAGCGATATGGAATTCTCTTCCTCAAGCAGATATTCAACATCTGTTTGACTCCATGCCACGTCGTATAGCAGCACTTATTGCAGCGCATGGTGGCTGCACCAAATACTGATTTCGGACGCTTAATTTGTTTCTTTTGTTTTGAAAATTTCATCATTTATTTGTATCAGTACAAGTCGTTTCTGCATTAAATTTCATTTGATTCTGATGATTCTTTCATGGTGTTGCATTTTCTACAAACAGCAGTATATTATAGAGATATTTTATACAGTTTATAAGGATACTTGAAATTATTATTTTAAAAATATTTCTCAAACTCGCATATATATTTATAAAGCTGACATTCATTTAAATTTTCAAAACACATTGTTCACACAAACATGAACTAGATTTTAGTACTTATATCGAATTTAAAAAGACGTAGTTTTCATGAAATCCAGACTCATTTCTCATTTTTAGGCTCTTTATCAAAGTTAAGAAAATCTTTGGGATTTTGGGATTTTTTTTTGCCCTTATTTAAAGGATTATTAAAGATTACATGAGAGCAATGAAAAAACTTCTTTTCTGCTTAATTTCAACTAAAGTAAACACTTACTACTACAACGTTGTGATTGTGAAATATATGAAAAAAAAATAGATCAACTTTTTTTTTTCCCATAAAAGGCTCATATGTTAATAATAATTTTGATTTCAAATATGCATACTGTAAAATCATAGAACTACACCCACCCTATATTCTACAATGATAAATTCTCTTAGATTTAGATAGGATTTATAATTCAGATTAAATACGAATTTATTCATGGAAACAGTTATTGTAAAAAAATCTCGAAAATATGCTTCTTTTATGAAGCTAAGAAAAGGAAACTTATTAAAAGAGAAATTTGGAAAGGATATTTGCTACTACATGAAAATCAATATACCTCAAGAGAAAAATGTTTAAAATAGTTGAAATTGGCTTAGCTAAATACCTTTTTCAAATTTCTAATAGATATTTATTTTCACAAGCAAAATATTCCAAAGGACAAAAACCGAGGCCAATGTCAACAACAAAAGAATAAAAACGGACGATTATCCCATAAAAATCAATCTCTAAATTAAATATTAAATAAGAGCAAAAGATAAATTACTAAAGTAGACAATAGTATTTTGTTCGGATACTAAAATAAAACATAAAACATACGATAAAACATCGAATTAATTATATCTTAGCTATGTAAATGTACCTTAAGGAAAATAAATGTAATTATTATAATCATCGTGTATTATAATGACACTATTTTGAACCATACACCATATATCCATTATTTAACTCCCACACATTTTTGTTGACGCCATTTTCTCAAAACAACATGTTAACACATGTTAATAAGACAAAAAAAAAAAAGAAGAAAAAAAGAAAAAAAAAATAACACGAATGAGAGAGAGAGAGACACTTGTTAAGCCAAAATATACAAAGAAACGTTCTAAGCAAAGTTTTGCAAAGAACAGATTTAGCCACCTAAAGTGCACTTTTTTTATAATTATTAAATTTCTCAGTTAAATATAAAAATTAAAGCAAACGAGGAAATATCGAGAAATGGACAACAGTAAACTTTTCCTGTATTAAAAATTAAAGGGAACGATAAATTATTAAATTGAATATATTTAAGCTAAATGTAATTAAAAATGTAGCAAACGATAAAAAATTGATAAGTGATCTGATACTCCAAAAATGATCAAACTGAAACAATACCCCTTGAGTGGCTAATAAATAAAGTAAACCCGAATGCAATAGAGAATTAAATACCTAAGCAAAGAATACGGAATGGGGTAGATTTTTAACCGTCAAGAGCAAATTCTAATTTATGTTGTAGGGGAATACGGCCTTATGACAAGGGGTATGTAAAAGGGTTTAAGAATAACTAAAAATAAATTCCAGTTTTGATTTGGGAAATTATATATATATATATATATATATATATATATATATATATATATATATAATACATGATGTCAAGAAAATAAAACTAACAAGTGACAGTCATTTAGGTTTCATCAGACCAAGTGGTTTTTCAATCCTGATGGTAATACTTTGGGTTTTATTTGAAGCAAATTATTTTTAATAATACTGTCCAGCCATGATGAACAGGCTGCTGTAGCCTAGTGGTCAAGGTCGCGGACTAGCGGCCGGCGGTTTTTGTTCGGTCGCGGGTTCGATCCTTGGCCGCAAAAGACCCGCCGTGTAGCCAGGGCTGATGCACGTTAAATCTGTTCGGGGCCCAAAGTCCTCCCGTTGGCGTGGTGTGGATGTTAGGAGAGGGGGTGCCAACTCATGTGTCGTCCTCGTCACTTGACCGTGGTTCAAAATTACGAGGCCCGTCGCCAATAGCCCTCGTGTTGCTTCTAGTGCCACTTTAATAAAAACTAAACTAAACCAGCCATGATGAAATACCCCCCCCCCCCAGTAGGCTTGGCTCAATACAGCCAGAGAAAAGAGAAGAAATAGCACTTTAAATTATATAGACAGCTTATGTAAGTGCGGTGAGAACGGAATCCCGAAAAATTGCGTTTTGTCCGCAGAAAAAGGAGGCTCTAAATGGAGTAGCTACTTGAAAGAAGAATTCAGTATTTTTAAAAGCGAAAGAAAAGGTTTTGCGCTAAGAAATCGAAATACAAAATAAAATTGATAAATTTATTAATCATCACAGTTTCTCTAATCCTCATGACTCGTACAACAACCTGGTCAGGGTAAATGACGATCTTGTGAAGACAGAGAGTGTTACAGGTTTTTAAAAAAAATTCAAGAAATTCTTTTAAATTGCGGTCATAGCGTGGAGTATATTTTGAAAAAAAATACGTAAATGCACTAAATTTTCAGAATATCTTCAAGTAATATAACAACAGGAAGCTACATATTATGATCAATAATGAAAGTACATATAAATGTGACACATCATCATGGCTTAGTTAGTTTTCCAAATAGTTTTGATAACGGAGATTGTCCACAGAGAGCTCTAAAAAGAGAAAATTTTCGACTCAAGCTTGTTTATGACATCATAATTGTTTGAAGTTTAACAAATCAACTTTGCAGAAACAATGGTTATATTGGTATTCACTTAATGATAATTTAATGAGTACGTTGGCATTCAATTTTCACACAAGTATAAAGTTTACTGAGATTAATTTAAGATTTCAATAAAGTTGTTTAAATTTTATCTATATAAAACTCGAAAAAAAAATCTAGAAAGGGAAAGGCACATGAACCAGACCCATAAATATTGAATTGGAATGGTGCGTGAATCATGCTAAATGGAATTGTGAGGCGGAACCACATAGTCATTATTTGAAAATAACCATATTTTAAAAGAATAGTGCTGCATAAACCACTTTACATTGAGAAAGGCACGTGAGTCACATGCATTTTTGAAATCATATACGACTCCCACTGATGACAAGGTTTCAACAGTTTCAGGAAAAAGTTTTTAAAACTTTTCCGCATGCATTTCGCAATTGAGGGTATGAACACGAGCAAAACGAAATTTGATGTTCAACAGCTTTGTATAAGAACTGTCAACAGGGCATGGGAGTAACGTGTTATTTTTGTTTTGCTTACAAATATTTTGTAACAAATAAAGTGTCATTATATGCATTTTATTTTTTATCACATGTCAAATTCAAACTAAAATATTTGCTACTTATTTATAAATATTTCACAAAATTAAATATCACGTCAAAAAATCACATACAATTTATAGAAATTTCAACAAAATATCAAGCAATATTATCACTTAATTAATATTTCAAATTTTAAAACACTTAATAAAATATCTAAATAGCAAGGACCAAAATTTGGAAATGTACTTCTCAGTAGACAACTTTTTATGAATGGCTTACAAATTTTGTACGAAATTCAAAACAATAGTAATAAAAAATTTCGAAACATACAATGTTGGTTAAAGATTTTGATTTACAATAACCGATGAAAATTAACACATCACTAAAAACAAATCGAACTTTCACCTTTTAAAACTTAATTAATTACTAATTATGAATTTATACAATAGAAATCTGTATACTAAAAAAAAATGTACGACCTTAAATTACACTCTATAACAAAACAAAAAAAAAAAAAAAACGACGCACTAAGAAGGAGTTGCCCAATTGTAATGAAATTTCGCAAAGACATTTGGACCGAACATGCAAATGATTAAAATTTGGTGTCCAATGAATGAATAGCGGGAGGTACAACGCATCGGAACTGGTGATCAATCTGATGGTCAAATTTTCTGTTGTACTGCGATTTAGGATACCGTTCAACGACTAAACTAATATCTCGCCGCTGGATTCGAGCTCATTTCGAGCAACTGTCAGAGTTTGAAAGAGGTCGTATCATTGGATTGAAAGAGGCAGATTTGCAAAAAAAAAAAAAAAAATGGAGAATCGCTTGTCAATGGGTCGTAGAGATTCGGCGATGCTGGCAAGAATGGGTGAATAATGGCAGATTTCAGCGTCAGGATGGCAGCGGCCATCCTAGAGTCACAGCAGATCGGGAGGATAGAGTGATTGTCAGATCAGCTGTCACAGCACCTGATTCAATGTTATCAACCATCAGACGTGCGATCCACACACCAGTGTCCACCATGACCATTTACAGGCGGCTGATAGAGCGGAATCTACGCTCCTACCGACAACTACGCCACCTGCCACTCACGCGTGCACACTGTCGAGCCAGATTACAGTGGTGCTTGGCTCGATTCGGTTGGAATGATACTGACTGGAGACTTATAGTGTTTAGAGACGAATCCCGCTTTTAACTGTGTCCTGACGATCATCGAAGACGTGTCTTTAGACGCCCAGGGCAGCGTGCCGATACTGCTTTCAATATTGCACGCCACACAGGCCCTCAACCTGGAGTTAGGGTTTGGAGTGCCATTTCCCTTGATAGCCAGACCCCTTTGATCGTTATTATAGTCAAACTTACTGCCCAGTGGCACGTCGACGACATTCTGAGACCTGTTTTGCCACCGTTTCTTTTGCAGTACTCTTGCCTTTATTTTTCAGCAAGATAATTTCCAGACCACATACGGCACGTGTTGCTATGAACTGTCTTATAGCATGTCAAACACTTGGACAGCCAGATCTCTCTCCAATCGAGTATGTCTGGGATATGATGGGAAGGCGACTGCATCTCCCAGGGAATGTTGATGATCTAATTGGAGCAAATTTGGCAAGAAATACCTCAGGAGACAATCAGAGAGCTTTATCACTTTATGCTACGTGGTGTGGTAGTTTGAATCCAGGCTAGAGGTGGTCAGTACCTTATTGAGCCCGTTACTTTGTAACTATGTGACTGTGAAATAAATCATTAAATTTTTCTGAAATCTTAATCATTTTCTATTCTGTACATAATTTTCCTATCACGCCAACTTTTGTCTCCATCGGAAAACTCTTTCTTGTTGCGTCGTTTTTAATTTGTTGTAGAGTGTATTTGCTATTTCTCGCTATTGAAAACCTTGAAACTTTTCTTGAAGAACTAGGTTGTAAAAAGTTAATTCATTTCTGATGATCTGTAAACGTAATTCGTAAGGCTTTCTTTTTGAAATTGCTCAACCTTTAATCTAGCAGGGTGTACACAATTTTTGAAGAGGTGACGAATTTTTTATCTTTCAAAGCACAAATGTTATTCTTTTATAGAATAAAATCACAAGACGTTATTTTTCATGAAAAATAACTTTCGAAGAGGCCAAAAGATTTAATTTCCTTATTTACATGACACATTTTTAAATGTAAGTGAAGGTTGATACAATTCGATGTGAACTTCAGATTTTGCTTCTGCCTAAATCCATTGCTATGGGTTCTCTACATCAGTCATCTTTGCTGATTTTGTTATAACATGGATAATGTTATGTGATTGTTGATGATATGAAACAAATAAGTAACAGTCGTTTCGGTTTAATCAGTCTCCCAGTGGTTTATTCAATCATGATGAAGCAAATTAATTTTTATAATACTGTCTAGTCATGACGAAAGAACCCTTCGTGGTGGCGTGCCTCAACACAGCCAGAAGAAAGAGGAGAAAGAGCACGCGAAATTGCGAGGGCAGCTTATATAGGTGCAGTGGAAGCGGGAAAACCTCCGAAAAACGTTGTTAAGTCGGCAGAAAAAAAGGGATTTTTTTTATATATTTTTTCTACAAATATATATATGTGTATATATATATATATATATATATATATATATAAAGTTTTTATGGTATTCTTTTTTTCCCTGCTATGTAAAGCACTTATTTCATGGTCTTAGAGCACTCTCATCTGAATATGAGTAACTATTAGTATCAAAAATCATTTATTTAATGTTTTCAATACTCTTGTTTGAAATCAAAGATATCTATAATTTTAATTTTATGCATGCATATATTGACGAAACCCTAAATTCAGGCTGTGTGGGAAGCAAAACGTCTGAATGTGCTTGATTAGCACCAGTCAAATTTCCAGTTATATAAGACTTTTGAATCCCTTTAAATTCAGAATAAAAGCTTCAAGAAATGCCATTCCTGCAAAAGAAATTCTATTGTTACTTTAAGTAAAATCAGTATTTTTTTGTTGTTATGGTTATAACTGGGTTTGTTTCATGTCACGATGTTACGTGATCAATAAATTACAGTCTACGAGAGATTTTGAGAGTTAATTACTCCTTTAATATTGACAAGCTTCAAGGACTTTCGAGAACGAAATTTAAAATCGATTTCATGAATAAATTAATGTATTTACTATTCCACATTTCTCACAGCAAAAAAAATTATTTCTATAATGCTAGTTTTCTATTAGAATAAAAATCAATATTACCAATGTAATTAATCAACGAATCTTCACGTTAATAAGTAATTTAATTCTCATAATTACTCGTTACATATTAAATGAAAAAAGTCTATATTTTCAAAAAACTTCCTATTGCTAAATTGGATTAACTAATTTAACTTGAATAAAATAAGTTCTTGAGTCTTCTGATTCTATTTAAGTATGATAATCTAAGTTAAATATTTCTTTACATGGAAAAATGAGTTGGAAATAAGGAAAACGTACACGCAAAAGGATACGGAATATTTAAGAAATATTTAAGAAAGTTCCCTGAAAAATAAATTAAGAAAAATTCATTTATGCTGTTGTCTTTTAATGCTTATTAGGAGATCAGTGTAACTAAAATGAGATTACATAAAAATCTAACTGAGAAATTTAAGTAATTGAAGAATGATTTTACTCTTTAAGATAAATACTGTGCATATATTATGCGGTAGTAGTTCTCAAAATTGAAAAAAAGGTGTTCGAAATTTTCTTTAGAAGTAAATATTTGATAAACTTCACCCTAATCTAATATATATATATAGACATAGCTTAAAAGTTAATTTTTATAAAAAACGATTTAGTTATTTTAAAATTACATACATTTTAAGCTTGTACATTAACAAACTTTTTAATTAATAATGCTTTTTGTAACATTTTGAATAAAAACTCGTTTTAGAAGGCTTAGAAATTCATAAAGTAGTTGTAATATGTTTTTTACAAATGATGTAATTAGAATCTTTATAAAAAGAAATTGAAATTCACCTGTATAGAGTATACAGTGTGGGACAATTTATATACTATCATTCCTGTAATTTTAAATGGATTGTAGTTCATTTTCAGTTCTATGACTCTTCAAGAAGGAAGCTTAAAATTTATTGAAATAAGTTTTTTTCTGTTTCACAGAGAATAGGGATTGCATCTTTATAACTCTGAAATAAGATATTTGCAATTTTTTCAGTTTGTTCGTTTTTATTCTGGAAATGTAATTTTTATAACATGTTGCAGCGTCCTAAAACTCCATGGAATTCGCTTTACACTTCGCTAGTAGTATTATCAAGCAATTAATAATGTTCTTTTAAAGACGTAAGATGGAAGAGAGTAAAATTGTCAGAAAAATTAAACTTATAGTTCTTAAGAGCTTTACTAAGGTTAGCGTCACCAGATATAATACTTATGTGTGTCACCAAGCTTGCTTTGTTTTTATTTATTTATTTTGTCTATTCTTGAGGTACACATAATTGAATTTTTATTGATTTTTTCTGAACATTAAGTAATATGGCAGGGAAATTATACTTTTCGAAACTAATTAACATTTTTGAAAACTGAATTTATTATTCAAAGAAAACTTTGAAAATATGTATTGAAAATTTTAAGCAACTAAAAAAAGAATTCTTTTTCTAAAGAAGAAAAAGTTGAGAGGGAAATTGTAAGATTAGAACGCATTTCTGAATGTATTTGCCTCAAAAGTTCTATATAGCATATCAAGATGCGAAATTGCACAAATAGTAAAAAATTAAAGTGAACTAAAATTCTTAATATAAATCTAGAAGTCGTCGATTTTTAGAGACACAAAATAAATTCTATTTCATACTACTTTATTTAATCCATTTCAAGACTTATACTCATTAACATGAATATAGTATCTTTAGAAAACATAATTTATGCATACAGTTAGGGCCTATTCAATAGAAAAACATCTAAAATAAACTCTATGTACTTCATTCAAATTTGATAACCCATATTCTGCTAATTTTGACAATCTGTTGAAAGAAATTTTTTAAGATTTTTGTCGCCTATCCCTTTTTGACTTTTGACGCCATACTTTTTAGATCCCTTGAAAGAGGTAATTATTAATTCCTCAGCAGTGATTGATCGAATAAACGAGTTACTGCAACCGGTACGTGAGCGAAATTAACCTTATTATGGATGTGCAGTGATCCTACTTTGAAATTCTCAACAATTTTGCTGTAGTATAAAAAATTTGAAAATGCTGCATTAAATTGTAAAGTATCTTATTACATTCAGAATCTACTTTCGGATGATGATAATTTTTATTTACTAACGTCGTACTTAAATTAAACACGTGGGTTATTGGCGACGGACCTCGTTATTCCGAACCTCAGTCAGTAAAACAGATGATATAGATCAATGTATATAGAGCTGAACCAACAAACTAGGGAACAGGAGCAATAGAAAGACCTATGAATTATGAAAAATCTATAGTTTGAAATAAATTAAGTATATTTTTGAATAAAAAGATGGGGGAAGGCTATTGGAAGTGGACCTCGTAATTTTGTATCACTGTCAAGCCACAAGAATGAGGCACCTTAACTGACATTCCACACTTTTAACTTTCACAACATTCTGAATTGAGAATACTGAGCCTCAACAGATTTAACGTGCATCAACTTCACAGCACGGCAGTTCTTTAGTGGAATCAACAAAAAAAAAAATTACATTTATATTTCAAAGATAAAATACACGTTTTCAAGCATTTTTTTTTTTTTTTTTTGTTGTTTTATGTAAATGGAAGAAAAATAAATTCAAAAAGGTTTTTTTTTGCTTTAGTAATTTTTTTTTGTACGTAGGTATTCTTTTACATAAAATTTTTTGAGGCACATTTTGTTATCAGAAGCTTTGGGAACTATGCCATTTTACTTTTTTAAAATTTCAGAAAAATATAAATTAATATCTAACTCTTTTAAAAATTCTTAAAATGTATAATGATTATGAAAGCATTTGTGCAATTGCTTGAAATAGAAAATTTTCAAATTTAGCACTCTCAATAAAACAAATATTAAAATATTTCTGTTTCAATTTTTTTTTTTACTTATGTAAGCTATTGAATTATCTTTTATAAGTCCCAATAAATTAAGTAAATCGAGTCACTTAAAATGCTTTCAACTTCCAACAAAAAAAATAATTACTGTTTATTTCTGCAGGAAAGCAAAAAATGAATCGTAAAAGGGCTCCTAAAAACCGAGGTCATCTTACTGGACAGATACAAAAAAAATTTGACTGAAATTTATGTAAATATATATAGAAATCAGTATAAAATATATAACAAATTCTTCATCAATGTATTTAAAAACCACACATTCGTCATCTAAGGCAGTGGTCTTAAAACTGGGTTCCTTAGAACTTTGACAGGGGTTCCCCAAGAGATCCCTATTTGCTTAATCAAAGCGCCAAAATGTTAGTAAAATTTTAATTTTCATAGAAGAACGAATGCTTAAAGGCAGTTTGCTTGTAAAAATAAACATAAATAAATATTTTAAGGATAAAATAAAATCTTAAATTTCGTAAAAGTCACGTGCTTTAAATACATTAATCGAGACGCATTAGGTCACATATTAATCTGCGTTCTTCGGTTCAGGTGAAGAATCATCCACTTATTTCATTATTTTCAAGGTATAAAGTAAAATTGAAGCCACTCTTTTAAAATTGGAATTTTGGGCAGAATTTATTTTGAAAGATATTAATAAATGCTTTGTTAATTTGCATAATATTTTACTAGACGGTAACGCTGATCCCGATAAAAATGTAAAAATTAGTTTGGTCGCACATTTATCAGATCTATAAAAAACATTTCTTGAATAGTATTCATTTCTTGAATCCTGTTCAAAATGAAAAATTATCTTGGATCTAAAATCCTTCTGAAGACTGTGAATCCTCTGAACACCCAATAAAAGAAATAATTGAGTGCATATCAATTTGATTGATATATCAAATTGATATACACTCAATTGAAACTAAAATTTAGTTAAGTTGATATTATGTATTTTTTGATTGACATTAGAAAAGAATATCATGAAATTACCGAAAGAGCTGTGAAACATCTAATATCATATGTTTCAACCTATATATGCGAAAAATCTTTCTCTTTGTAAAGTGCGACAAAAACGAAATGCTGAAACAGATTGGATGATGAAGAAGACATTAGGTTGCAGATTTCAACAATTATTCCAGACGTAAAAATACTTTGCAATAAAAAACAATCACTGTCAAGTCATTAAAAAATTTATTTTCATTAATTTGTTTTATTTTAAAATAAGGTTGCTTTTGTTTATATTCATAGGCTATATTTTAGAATTCCCCCCCCCAAAAAAAAAAAAAAAAAAAAAACATTAGCCACCTTACCAGTCATTAATCTTACTAAGACGCTTCTACTATGATAAAATAGAAATGCAATAATAATTTTGTAAATTTGAGTAGGATAAAAAATTTTGATATCCTATTTTCTCTTCTCTTTGATTAAGAAATTCCTTGAAGGTAATGGTAAGCTGAAAGGGTTCGCTAAAGTTCAAAAGGTTGAATACCTCTGATCTAAGGTAAATAGCTCCTTAAGTACAATCTCACTTTCATTGTTGAGAAGTTCGTCTTAGGGTCCTATTCTGTACCTAGTGAGACCATTTTCGCCTCGTCATCAGTATCTCGTAACAAATAGTTCTCAAAGTCATCCTCCATTAGAAATCCCCCACTTTTTAAAGGATTTGATCACACTGTTTCCCCTTTCACTTTCCCCCATGATTTGATCACGAAATCACACAGCACATTTAGTGACCGGATAGCTCCATCTTTCAAATGCGACTTCTCGCCACTCATCATCCAGTTATTCTATTTCTCACGTAGGAGATTTTTGAATGGTTTATTCAGAGAAACTTATAAAGGTTGTAGCATCGAAATTAAACTATCCGATATAACAGCAATCTTAGTACTGTTCTGGGCTAAGTGATTTTTAGAGTATTTTGTTACGTGATTGAAGGATTTCATGAAAAGGGTTTTCATGAAATTCTTATTCATGAAAATGTACGAAAATGCTTGACGGAAATTTTATTTTAGAAGTACTTTTCCTCTTGAAAATAACCATAGATTTTAGCTTTGTTCCATTTGCCATACATGTTAATACTACTGTAAGTCTGGTCTTTTCATGGCCTGTATTTCTGACTTAAAAATGTTTACTCCTTTTTCTTCCACATTTTGATTGTTTATCATGCCGGAGTTCATCGGTGTTTCATCCATATTTCCATTATTACTTAATGGAAAGTTTTAGTTTTGCCTTATACCGATGATAAACTTATGAAAACTCGTGACTTTATGGCTAATCATATTTCTTGTAACAACATGACAATTCTGCCCCTGTTCTTGTATCCATTCCACAAAGTTATTTTCTAAATCTGGCCAACAAGCTATTCCTCTCCTCATAGAACTTTTTTTTTCATTGGAATTTTTAAAATAACATTTTCATTATTTCGCCCATCTATTACTCTTTTACATCGATAACTCTTACTGCAGCTCAATTGTTCGATTCTTTAGCTAGTTATTTTATGACTTTTAACTTGAAGCTTGTCTCATATTTCCCTCTTTTCGTTATCTCTTTGATTAGTCCTATACTTTAATAATTTTACTCTGATTTCGCTTATCATACAAATTATTTGAATACACGACACAACCTACTGCGAAACTTGTTAGAGGTCCATGTGAGCTCGTTATTCGGCACGTGCTTCTGTAGGCAGTATACTGTCTGATGGAAGGAAATAAACTTATCATAGGTACATGTAAGTTCGTGGTTTGGCACGTGCTTCTGTAGACAGTACTTGTCAGATTCAAGAAAATAAATTTACCGTAGGTGCATGTGAGTTCGTGATTCGGCACGTGCTTCTCTATGCACTGCTGCCAGAAACAAAAAAATAAAATTTGTTCCATGTGATGATCGCTGAGCTAAACTAAATACACAGGTCGTTGATAGTTTGGGAATCTTCTTTCTGAATGTTCCATAATATTCAAACTAAAAAAATGCATTAAAAGAATAAAAGCCGATGGAAAAAAATTTAGAATTACTTGTATCCACATTAAATCCTATGAAAGGTTTATACATAAAAAAGCAAATATGTTTTTGTTTTGATTTTTAGATCATTAAATCTGAAGAACAATTCTAAATTAAAGCTAAATTATTTTCCTGAATGCAAAGATTTTAAGAAATGACATCAATATTTCTATCTATATGAGGTTACACGAAGTTTGAAACTTAAATACTGTTTAAGATAATTGGAGAATTATTATAAATAATCGAAATGTGGAAAAGTTCGAGAACTATTATCTCCATAGTTGTATGTAAAAGAGTTTGGATAGCAACATGATCTCCAAGATCAAGTGATTCAGTTAGTGACAAATCAGAAGTTATCAGTGAAGTTAGTGACAAATCAG
>BMAW01077577.1:213345-229606 GCA_019974015.1 Nephila pilipes
AGTTAGTGACAAATCAGAAGTTATCAGTGAAGTTAGTGACAAATCAGATTTAAATGCCAAATTTGAGAAAAAATTCGAATTAAAAATCGTCGTTTAAAATATGGAAACTAATATAACAAACACAATAAGTTATTAACTGTCTTTGCGTATGTATATATTTTTTTTTGTTATAAAGTAGGTATTGAAACCACTAGACACAAAATTAAGGAAACAAATTTAATCATAATATGTTTAAAGTCACAATTTTCTT
Source organism: Nephila pilipes (assembly GCA_019974015.1). Taxonomy (NCBI): domain Eukaryota; kingdom Metazoa; phylum Arthropoda; class Arachnida; order Araneae; family Nephilidae; genus Nephila; species Nephila pilipes. The sequence continues at coordinate 213,596 of BMAW01077577.1, forward strand.
CAATTATAAATTAGATATAAATTATAATAATATTAAAGTTACACTAAGTTTATAATGTGTAGGACTCTTTATATTATACACTACTTTTGACAAAATTCTTTAATCTACATTTAAGTTTAAAATTATATTTAATTCTTATCAAGAAATTCAGAAACATTTCACAGAATTTGAAAATAATCAAAACTGAGTTCTACTCTACTCTGTGGTCTATCATAATATTTGCCATTAATCACATTAAAGCGCATTTACGTCCCTTGGGAGAAAAATTACAGAGCTTAAAGGATCATGACTTTTTGAATAACTCTCTGACTACGCCACTGCTACATACATTACAATTGATAATTTAGATGAATTTCTATAATTTGTTTTACTGATGGATTTTTTTGCTAATATTTGAAAATACAATTAACTATTCACGAATCATCTTTCAGAGGGTGCATTTGACAAACTAAAAGCGATGCCCCTGTGTTGAGAAAAAAAAGAAAAGACAGTTTGGTATTCTTAAAAAGGATTTGTCTCCCAGCTTTACTTCTACTGCATTTCAAGGGTAATTCTTCAAAATAAATTAAAAGATGTGTCTTCAAAGGGATTATGTAGAACTCACAACATTAGTAAAATAAATTCAAAACCTCTACATTCGAATGACTGAGAGCAAATATACAGTGCATGGAAAAACTAAATAACAAATAAAGTAGTCCTGCAGTTCCGTTACAGAAAGTTTTATGTTAATTTTTAGTTCATTATGGGGATCGATCTGTTTGTTGGATCAATTGGTTAAATTTAATTTGTTCAGTAGCTGGATGAGCTCACTTTAATTATGGCACATTTTATTACAATACAACGCCAAACAAGCATCATTATTGTACTGTTTTCAAAGATTTCGAGGATTTGCTTTCCTATTTTGAGGGCCTTGTATTTTTAGAAAATAGTTCTTTATTTGACAAACCATTATTTATGATAAATGAAATTTGACTAAATTACAACTAGACGAAAAGCTAAATTCTTATTCTAAAATGGCTTTAGAGGAATAAATTTCGAATCAATTGCTTAAAGTATTTGAAACAGTAACAGTAATTTTTTTCAAAAAAATAACTTACTACGTTGTTTTGTATTCATTTCAAGACGAATTATAAATGAAAATTGATATAAAAGTGTTAAAATAATTATATTTTTAATTAAGCATAAAATGCACTATATTGAATTAAATAAGAACTATATTTTTACATTTAAAATTAAAAATATTTTTAACGGAATGCTATTTGAAATTAAGCATTCTTTCAACACTTAATACCTTCTAAAACATAGCTAAAAAATTTTGTGTTCGGCTTTTTTGTGTGATAGAATGAGAAAAGTTAAAAAATACATTCATTTTGTTTATATCTTTCTGTTTCATTTCGAAGCAAATCCTGGGATTTCGACCCTTCTACTTCCGCAGAGGAAATGAAAATCAATTCGAAACAAGTCACCAGGAATGATTACGAGCTTTATTTGGAGAAAATTCCAAGAAGGAAGCGCAGGATTTGTTCAGTTCATAGACCTGAGAAGAATAAATAGGATTTTCTGAAAGTTTCATTAGAATTAACCATTCACCATTCATTAAAAATAATTCATTGTGTAGATTATTTTCTATAGCTTCTTTATTTTGTTCAAAGCATTAAGTAGAGAAATCAAAATCTGTTTATTGAAAAACTTTTCATAAAATCTAAATCTGTTATAAAAAGTTTAAATTTCTTAACATTGCATATAGTAAAAATTACATTCTTTTAGACAAAGAGCTATAAATAATAATTAATTAATTGTGTATTACCAGAAATAAGAAATTTGAAGCTTAAAAATTATATGTGATCTCTTTAGGCCTCAAGTACGGTCTGCGGGAGGAATTCAGAATTTTATTGCAGAAATCCTGTTATTTTTATTAGAGCATTTTTGTTTATCTTTATTATTGTCAACAAAGTAATATTATCTGATATTCGACGACACTTAAAATTTTAATATACATGTATCTATTAATAATGTTTTCTGATAAAGATCTGATTTCTGATATTTCTGACTAGGCAATTTTTCCTAGTAATGGTACATTAAAATATTTTTGCATTTCGAATCATTTTAGAAAAATACAAATTCATTTAACTTATTAAATTTGATGTCACTGAAGACCTGCCGTGTTTCGGGGAAGATGCACCTTAAATCAGTCTAGACCCAAAGTCCTTCCCTTGGTGTGGTGTGGAAGGTTGGAGAGCTAAGTGCCTGCTCAGGTGTCTTCCTCGTCATTTTATCGAGGCTCAAAATTGTGAGGTCAGTCGCCAATAGCTCTCGTGTTATTTATAATGGGACGTTACTAAAACCAATCAATCAATTTCTTATTAAATAAAATTAATTTGATTCTTAAGAACCTTAAGAATAATGTTTATTACCCCCAATGGATGCTATTTAAAGGTCTAAACATTCTGTTTTATATCTACTAATTTTTGTTTGAATTAGATTTATTTATATTGGATAAAAAGATATTAGAAGTTTATTTTCATAAGTTTTATTATAATTCAATACAAGTAGGTCATCAACATATCAGGACTTTCAATCCATAAGGATAAACAGTATTGCAAAGCCTTATAAAATGATTTCTCCACCATAATCTTTTTTAGTGTAAGGTTTTATTTTGATAATCGAGATCTCATCATTTTCAAACTTATGCAAATATAAATTATTTATCTCAAATATAAGGCTAGTTTTAAAACAGTTATTGTTTTAAGCACCAAATCTGTGTTGATTGATTCAAAAGTTTATAAAATTAGAAGTTTTGCCCTACATATTTAAAATGACATTTTTGTAATTTAATAAATAAATACAATTAAATGTTTTGCAAAAATAAAACTAGAGTTATGATCATATTGTTCACTGTTTATCATACCACAAGTTTTACCATCACATTTTTAATTAATTTGTTATTATAATTACGGTATAGTTATAAATACTGTTATTTGTTTCATTTTTCATAGGGCCGCGGCAGCCTAGTGGTCAAGGTCGTGGACTAGCGGCTGGCGGTTTTCGTTCAGTCGGGGTTCGATCCTTGGCTGCCAAAAACCCGCCGTGTAGCCGGGGCTGATGCACGTTAAACCTGTTCGAGGCACAAAGTCCTCCCGTTGGCGTGGAGTGGATGTAAGGAGAGGGGGGTGTCGTCCTCGTCACTTGACCGTGGTTCAAAATTACGATGTCCGTCACCATTAACCCTCGTGTTGCTTCTAGTGTGTCGTTAGTAAAAACTAAACTTCATTTTTCTTAGTATAATTTATATTCACATCATTAGAGTTTTCACTTGAAAATTTTAAAAAAAAGGGATCTAGTTTGTTATACTTTTTGTTCCCAAAACACTTGTTTTATATTGTTTTTATTTCTTTTAATGTTGCATTACATGAAAAAAACAGATTTATAAGATAATATCCTCTTTTCATCCTTCGCTAGCCTTTATTATTTAAAAAACTAATTAGGTTGGCGGCAAGTATATTTTGAACTGTCGTAGAAAGGGTTAATTTGTATAAAAGCTAAATATAAAGTAGATAAACGCTAAAAAGAGATATCGTATTTTCTTTTTTCAAAACTTTTTCAAAAGCTAAATAATTATATATCAAATGTAATGAATGCATCTCTTTTTCCCTCTTTCTGAATAATATCTCAAAGAACAAATACATCCTTAAAGTTTCTCATATTTATGATGCTGAGGTTTAGATTTCATCCTGAAAAGATTTACAACTTTTCTAACAGCGATGATTTACAAACTCGACATAAATTGTCGTCATCTATTTTTCTTTGCTTTTAGGAAATTCCCTGGATAACATGATTCCCAACAAATGCATCAATAAGAAATTTTTTGAACCAGTCAGAATTGGATCATACCGTTATTATTGTTTTGTATTAAGCAATTTTATTATGTAAAATATTTCATTATTTAGAGTTAATGAGAATGAATGAAAAAAAATCCATTCCCCCCCCCTCTTTAATAATTAATATATCAATAATATGATTTTCGAAATATCAAACAAAAACTCTCATTTCTTAAAAATAGTTTTTGTGCATATACTATGCAGAATCCTGTGATATCATTATTTTAAACTAGAGCATTTTCTCACTTGTTTATGTGAAAGAGAAAAAGTATCATGATTTTCAAAAATTAAATTTCATTCAACTTCGGGTAAATATTATTTTTTTAAAAAAAAAAAACTAGTTGTCTTAATAAAATCAGTAATTTGTTTGTCTTTACAAAGAAACAAATTGAGTAAATATTTTCTAAACAAATGATCATCTAACTTTATATATGTATAATTTATTGGAAGTTTTGGTATCTTAGGCGATTTTAAAAAAAGGATATTATTGTATTTTTATTCATAGATTTTACATTTGTACTTTAAATCAATTCTAAAGTACTGAATTAAAATTATTTGTTTCAAGATTAGCATTCTAGAAAAACAGTATGTAAAATTTCAGTATCAAGTTTTGAAAGCAAAATCTCAATATATTGTTTTAAAAATCAGATGCCTACTATTGGCAGCATTTTATCGTTATATAACTTTTCGAAACCCACATGAAAATATTTTTTATGCTTAAATAGTATCTTAAATTTGTGTTGCACCTTTACAGTAAAATTTTAGTTAATATTTATCTGTGATATGAATTGCAATTAATTCGAATAGTTTGCTACATATATTCACCACAAATTTGGTAAAGAATAAATTGTAAGTATGTACATAGTTTAAAAGGAAACTGCTATGAAGCGATATTCGTTTGATGATGGATTTGTAGATTGAAGTTTTTTAATGGAATATATTCAACAAACAAAACAAAAACAAAGATTCAAATCAAGCAAAAAGAACATTTTGGAAGTCTACACAACATATCTTGGAAAAAACCTTCAAAGTTCTTCGAAATTTTATTTTTTCATGTGAGATTTACATATCGAATTAATTCTTCGTTTTTGCGAAGTATCTGGATTGTGAAAATATCGTAAAATTAAATTATATCCACTAAGGAAATTTCATATGTTACAGATAATACTTTTTTTAAATACAATCTAAAAGTAAGAATTTCGAAGATTATTTTTTTTCTACTTGCTTTTAATAAATTTAATGCAGATAACTGATATTTTAAAATATATCAAAATGAGAGAGGTAATTAAATCTTCTGTTCCTCCTCTACGGAAATAATATGTGGGTTATTTTTGTAGCTGTATTATCCATATTGTAGAGCTTTCATATAGGAGAAAGGCCTTTTTTGGCTAAATACACAGTATTTTTAACATAAGAGATGGAAAAATCTAGAATGAGTAAAGGTTAGGATTTCAGAAAAAAAATGAATAAAAAATGTCATTTTATTCTTATTTTTTCTAATCATCAGAGTGATGAAATATATTTGGTTCCAATTAATTATGTAATGAATATATATATATATATATATATAATGTGGAGAGTTTAACTAATCACGTTCTTAACCAAATATTTTACTGTAGAATTCTATTTATCTGGGTAACTCTAAGCAGGCGACATCAAATCACTGGATCCGTATCAAATTAACTTCTAATGACGAGTTCCAAGTCAAGTTGTGACTTTTGGTTATTCGCCCTTTTTTATTCACTAACCTCGGAGAATTTTGGAAAAACGAGTTGCATAAAATAACATCTCATTGCCAAGTAAAGGGAAACGGCATTAAGTAAGTTCGTAGAAGATAAGAAATATAGTAAATTTAATTAAAGATATCGATATTTAAGAGAAATAAAATAGAAAGGAAAGGAAAAAAAGGTTGAGGATAACGATAAGCTGATAGATTTTTTAGATTGGAATGAATAATAGTAATTAATCGCTTACATTGGAAGCAGTTGGACGTGACTACTGATCAGAATAATAGGAGTCGAATCTTCTATAATCGATAAGTATTTGAATTTGAATGAGTGATTTGGTAAAATAAGACTTATTAGGATTAACTGACTTAAAAGGGATTCTAGCGAGTGATTTTACACATTCTTTGTTATATAATAAATCTTTCTCTTACGTATCTTCAATTGGATTTTGAATTTATTGATTATTGAATTTGACTTTAAGATAGTTGTAGAGTTAAATAATGAAGGAAATATGTCACAAAGTATGCAGGATTAGTATATTGCCTCAGAAATGTTCGAATAAGTTCCTTTGAACATCTCTATATTCTGTATCCTATTCACTACGTTTCTTATATAGTAAAGATAATTCACATATATGACAATTCATTCAGACATCGTTGTAAAATATCCCCAATGAGTAGTTTAAACGAAATACGAGGGAGAATCTGTCACAGTTTCATGACATTGATTTTTTCTGCCATGTATTTAACATCATGAGAGAAAGCATAATTTGTTTATTATTTTTATCTTTCACATATAATATAACATCTGAAATATTCGTTATATTTAAATTGAATTTCTTTTACACCTTGTGGTTGGCACAGGCTGTCTCATGATGATTCAAGACCATTAAAAACAACCAACTATACCTCTATTCAATCAAACTGTATTTCATTTTTCGTAGATAAATTAAAAATCTGTTTATCAGAAAAAACAGTAGTAATTACAAACATAAAAGGAAATAATTAATTAAAGTGCATCATGTTTATTGAACTTATAGTTTCGTAAAAAAAAGGGGGGGGGGAGTTCATACAAGGTGTTAAGTAAACAACAGTCGAATAAATACTCATTGAGGTACGAAACACATGATATAAAATTTAAAAAAAAACTGGTGTAAAAAATCTCTTAAATATATACTTTATTAAGAAAACATTTAGATCAAAATAACTTCCTATACATACTTTCTATTTTTGGATACATTTCACCCATACACCTGCCATTTATCATTTTGTTTCTAGTTATAAGCATCTTCTGTATTACATATAACATATCACTCAATAACTCCCGAGACTAACCCAGAGATGGCGCTCGTAGTAAACCAGTAACCAGGTCTTTCTAGAGTACTAACCTTTGCTTGAAACGTGTCAAAATTTTAAGTCGATCGGACCAGAAACAGCTGAGTTATCGAGGTTGGGGTAAAGTCGTTTTGTAGTTTGCTTAAAAAATGGAAAAAACCGAGTTTCGTGTTCTGATAAAACATTGTTTTTTAATGGGTAAAAACACCGTGCAAGTGAAACAATGGATTGAAAAATGTTACCCGGACTCTTGTCCATCAAAAGCAACGATTTGTCGGTGGTTTGCCGTGTTTAAACGTGGTCATACCGACACAAATGACGCGGAACGCTCGGGTAGACCTGTGGAAGCCGTTATACCGGAAAATGTGAGTGAAGTGACAAAAATTATAATGAAAGATCGTAAAGTGAAGCTCCGTGAGATTGCTGAGATGACATAGATATCATATGGAAGTGTATTTCCTATCCTTCATGAAAAATTGAGCATGAAAAAGGTTTTTTCCAAGTGTGTGCCGCGATTGCTTTCGATGGAACAAAAACAGCAACGAGTCGATGATTCAGAAAGCTGTTTATCGCTATTTACTCGCAACAAAAAAGATTTCTTGCGAAAAAAAAAAAAAGATTTGGAAAAGCGTTGGAATGATTGTATCACCCTAAAAGGTGATTAACAAAAGGTGTTATGTTGATGAATAAAAAAAAATGTTGTTTTCAATGTTAGTCTCGGGACGTATTGATCCATGTGTTAATGTTATAATGTGAAAACCAGGCTAAAGTAGATAAAATAACAAAAAAGCTATATAACTTTCCTAAATAATACGTTTATTAAGTCTTTCTCTTTAATATATAAATGTATATGTGCGCGATGATAAATTAAATTTATCCTTCTCTCTCTTTCTTTTTATATAATTATTCTTAACACCAAACCTTTTCTTTTCCCTTTTAACTACACTAAATTCCAGTTTGGAATCACGTGTGTTATATTTAATAGGAACATCACGAACCTCTTTTAATTGCCGAATTAAAAAAATTATTTCGGGGAACTTCGTTTTTCTAATAAACATATAATATTCGTTCAACTTGATTTAACTCTTTTTTTCTCTACTGATACTTGCTGTGTGGGTCACTCTTTTTTTTTTGGAGGATCATGGCTGAACAATATCTCAAAAATAATTTGCTTCAAACATCACCTAAATTATCATTGGGACCAAATAAATCCATTGGATTTATTAAAACTGAACAACCAGTTATTTGTTTTATTTCTTCGACAACAATATAACATCATCAGGATGTTAAAAAATTAAAGGAGAGGTCAGGTTGCGAAAAGTATATCTCACATTGTACATATTTTCATATTTTCAGTATATATGTAATATATGCAAATTGTATATAAAATACATTACACTTTTTTCAGGTGTGATGATATCTATGGGAATAATGTAATTGTAAGTGTTGTTTTTAGACAATGAGATGTCATTTTCTGTGCTAGTCAAGAAAATACATTATATCGAAACAATATCACAATATAATTTTATAAAAACTAACCTGTCTGCATTGTAAAGATAACAAAGGAAGATGTTAAAATCCATGTTGCATCATCAGGGGTTACGGGATCTAAGCTACCAACTGATCGCGAACTATTCGACGATGAAGGAGAGCTTTCTAGGCTAACAAATCGGAAAGAAAATGATACCTGAAAAAAATGTCAGACATTTTATCTTCTAATAAACCGAGAGAAAAAAAAATGCTTTAATTTAAAGTATCTGGTCTTTAACAAATTATATAAGAATATAAAAAATGCTTTAATGTTGTAGACATAATATTACTAGTGACAATTCCAATTTTCAGTTTTATTCCTGTTTGTTATCGTTTAGGGGAAAATTGTTATCCCAAATAGCAGAGAAGCTCAAAAGTTAACGTAACATTGAAAAGTGGAATTAGTGAACATTCTTAGTACTTACTCATATGCATCCAAGATCGAAGATGATGAAGAAAACACATATGGTAGAGGTAAATTTATCATCGCTTCTTTGTCTCCATCAAATACATGTATGCGTGATATCACTTTACAAATATTTTAAGGAAATGAAACTCAATAAGAATTGCTCTCATATAATCCTTTAACTATTATTTAAATTACAAGTGAAAAGAGAAACGATTGATTAAAACATGCATAGATAATTGCATAAAGTATGAATTGATGGTTATAATTCTCTTGTAAATGATAAAGGACATATAATTATTTGTCTTGAAAATATTCAAAGTAAGTCTTAAGATCAGGCAATTGAATAATTTTTTTTTATAAATGTTTGTGTGATTTCATAAATTATTTCACATATTAAAAGGTACTTTTTGAAGCTAATAGAATATTTTTACGTATCAAAAATACTATTTAAAGAAGTAAAAAACACATTCAATTTTACTGCAATAAAATTGAGAAATTTATGCGGATATATATATATATATATATATATATATATATATAGTTGTGGCACTATAAAGAAATTTTAAATAACTGAATTATGAATTTATTAATGTTACACGAGAGGGAGGGAGAACATCGGGATAGTGGCAGACGTGCGTACATCAAGACAAGCGATTAAGAACGAAGTAACCGAAGTGTTCTCTGTTTGGGAAATCTAAGTAAGGATTATTCAAATCATGTGGTCATAGATGTAGGGATCTTTAGATATTTTATACTGAGACTTATCCCTACTAGTCATTTAGTCTCTGTGTTTAATAGGGAGCGTGAAAATTGCCGCTCTGAGCATATTTAAAATTGCATGATCGAATAAATTAAAAGATTAAATGGAATTGTACCTGTACATACTGTGATAGTTAAAGTATATGATAAATTAGGAAATTAAAATAAATTTAAGTGAAATCAATACATACATGCATACATATATATTTAATTATTTACGTAAATTAGACATAATTTTGAACTATACAAAATCATACTAAATTACAAATCATAACCACTAAAAACCAAATTTTAAAAAAATCATTGAAACTAAAATAACTACAAATACTGTAGAATTAATTGAAAATGTCAATAAAATATTAAAATAACCTAATTTAAAACATACAAAACATTGTAATGAAAAACGTCATGAATATACTTAACACAAATTACACATAACTTTAATTCAAAACAAATGTAAAACATTAATAAAAATTACTATCAAGTTAAAAACAAGGCTACCTAAAACAAAATAAATCTCAAGAGAAAAGAATTAAGGGGAAAAAATGGTGACGATGTAATTTAAATACTGTCAGAGTTTTAAGGCTTAGAAAATTGTGTTTAAACTAGGAAGATTAAAACATTAAGTTAATTAAGTTAAAACATTGACAAACTTAATTGGAGCCATTAAAACATTAAGTTTTAATGGCTCCAATTTTCACAACTTCAATAATTACATTATCATTAATGACATTGACCAAGAAAAAATAAAATTCCATAAGCGAACAGAAGCTCATTGTTAGAAAAAGGAAACAAATATATTTAAGTTATAGTAAATAAACGTAAAATTAAGAATGTTAGGTGTGCATCAATAGCCTTTAACGCAACCTTATATCAATACACACACACTGTGTGTGTGTAACCCTCCCAAACCAAATTCAATTTTTGCATAAAAACTAAACAATTTAACTCATACTCTTTCCCTTTATAACCTACATTGTACGCATTATAAATTTAAGAATAACTAAATTAAATGTTAGTAATTTTGGTAAAAATGTGTATTTAAATATTAATAGTTATATAATTAGGATTAAAGTAACAATAATAGAATTAAAATATAAGTAAAAATCTTAAATTTATGTAGTAATATTTTATTTTTAGTTCATTCGTTGTAGATCAGTGGAACCTTGCGACACAATAGGAAAAAATTTTCAAACAATGCTGATTCATTATTTTAACAAAAGTTTTAATGGTAGCGATTTCTTGAAGTTTTGCACTGCAATTTTATCTCAAAAATCCTGCAGTACGTCATTAATATTCCAAAAGAAACTTTGTTTCACTATTAAGATCTGTAAGTTTAAAGTATTTAGTCAAAAAAATTTAATTTAAGGCAACTGATTCATCGTTTTAGTTAAGTTAAAAGGGAAGACAATTAAAAATAACTGGTGCTTTTTCCAATTAAAGGAAGTCGAGAAGGAACGTAAATGACATATATATTATATTGTTTTTCTAAGGCAATAAAAAGGGGTTTTGTTAAGGACTTACGATTAATCCATTCTTCGTGCTATCCCCATCTAAAAACAGCCAGCAAAATTACTTTTTGAGAGGAAAAAAGCTGTTTTTTACGCCTTTTGTTAATATAATGATTCCGCATTGTTTTAAAATTTTTTCCTATTGTGTCGCAAGGTTCCACTTTTTTTTTTTTTTTTTTTTTTCTATATATATATATATATATATATATATATATATATATATATATCTTTCACAAAAGAATCTATCTATAACTATTAAATAAATTTTCTTTCTTAATGCAAAGGGAATTGCAATTAGACAATTTAACACAAGTGTTTTGAAGTCTTTTCATTCTTTTACAAATCATATTTCATTTCTGTTCTTCTGTCATCTCTCCGTATATATGCTCATCAGTTATCTAATAAGAATAATAAATTGTGAAAAAGTTTTATAAACTTCAATTTAGTCGGAGATTACTCGTGCCCCCCCGCCGGGGGGGGAAGGGAAATAGGGGCGGTTAGATTTATTAAAGGTCTTTTCTTTCAACTAGATTGAATGTAAGGCTTTTAAATTTATTTTTCTAAATTTCATATTTACAGTTCTAAAGAGAAGAGTACGAAACAATTCAAACACAAATATTTGTCAAAAAGTGTATGAAAATGAAAAAAAAAAAATGTAGAGTTTAAATATTTCTTTCAATACTTTCTTTGTTTAAAATTTGTTTTATGGAAATTATTTGAATGAAAAGATACTAAAATAAAAACAAATCAAGAAACCTCTAAAACACTAGGTAATTTTAAAACTTAAAAAAGAAAAAGAAAACAAAGCTAAAAACAAAAATGTGAATTTGAGTAAAGATAAACAAACACGCACGTTACCTGTAGCAAAATTCCGAAAAACAAAGCAATTCTAAGTTTCTCGTACAAATGTTTCAAAAACTGTAAGATTCTATCCATTCAGTTAGCTTTGTCAATGAGATCACCGAACCATCCGAAAAAGGCTGCTAAAATAAGCAAAAGCTGACGATACTTCAAATTCAAAATCCTTGCATTTCCTCAAAATCCTTACAGTCCCCTTCATTTAACCAGGATGAGCATTAATTCATTTCAGAAATAACATGTTTTTAGCGCGGACAGGGTATTGTTGTCCTGCGTAACTGCGCAAATCCTTGAAACCTGTTGACCGCGCAAGCGTGTTGGCTTTCAGACGAAAGACTTGGAGGCTTTGCGACCTCAAAAGTGACGTCACACCGACACACCCCTAGCTATCTCAGGGAATATTAGTTTAGAGATTCCGGAGAAATGTCATTACTGGAGAAACGGGAGCGCAACTGTCAGATCTCTGAAGAGCGATATTCAATTATTTCCAGGGGTATGAGCTCGAAGATGAAAGAGGGAATAAATTTGTTTATTCGCATTTTCAAAGATATAAAGAGATTTTTAGTATTTAAAAGGGAGGGATCAAAAAGGTTTTTTTAAAAAAGAATTTAACATTACGTAAGAATAAAAAAAACATTGCTTTTAGAGAAAAAAAAATGTCATTTATAATCAGAATGTTAAAGGGGAGGGGGAAATGTATGGAGGAGAAGTGAGAGAGGACCTATTTGATATTTCTGAAGAAAGATATTCAGTTATTTCCACATGTTTAAGTTTTGAAATTAAAGAAGTTTAGGCAGTTTGTATGAAATATTAAAAGTAAATGAAAAATTATTTCCATGATTTTAAAAATAAATTCAATCGTATTTTTTATGTATAAATTTTATTCTGTTTGGAAACATAATTGGAAATTTTTGTGAAAGATTTGACAGTGATTTCAATGAATTGGGGGGGAGGGGGGGTACTGATGCGTTTACTCATTCATTTTTCTAAAAAAGACTTAAAATTTTGTTAGAAATGAAAAATAACAGAGAAATATGTATCATATTATGTTAACTTTAATTTTTATGTGGATCATTATCATATAAACATTATATATATATAAAAAGAGAGAGAGACAGTTGGACCCAAGCACAAACGCCTGATGCCTCATAGACTGATGTAATAGCTTTATAATCTCGTCCAATTAATTGTTATATGCATAATTTCTTATTCCAATTTCTCCTCGTGACATCAGTAAACATTCTTAAGCATTTATAAACATGTCCAGGAAAAAGCTACATACACTTGTATTGTAACAGTAGTTATAATTTAAGAAATCTGCTCTGATTTCGGTTAGGACAATTTTAAAATATCCGGTAGGGCAATCATAAATGAAAAGTATTTTCGCTGAATGCAAAATGTTTTTGAAGGAAGTGGTCTTTAGATCCTAGAATAATCAGTTTCAAGAATAAAACTGTTAATATAAAAATAAGCAGATATTGTATGTCTTCTCCAAAACTGTATATTAATAAATTTCAAATAAAATTCAGATAATTACAATGGTCATTAACCAATTTGTATCTTAGCCGTTTATGAATGTGAATGAAAATTCATATTATTCTGATTAATGTTTCTAAGCTCTGAAATTGATCAGGCTTGCGTATGGTCCAGGATCAGTGCCTGAATTTTTACACGAGTTTCTTTTTTACACATCCTCAGGCGTGGGAGCCCACAAATTAAGGTTGCGAACCATGGGCCAAATGATATTCAAATCGGATTGTGGTTTCGTATCCCGATTCTATTAATTTGATTGACTAATTATTTAATAACATCGTATTTAGAAGCAACACGAGGGCTATTGGCGGTGGACCTCGTAGTTTTGAGCTCCGGTCAAATGACGGGGACGTCACCTGAGATGGCACTCTACTTTTCAGATCTTCATACCGCTCCAACGTAAAGGCTTTGACCCTCGATATATTTAAAGTGCATCAACGGCGCAACATGACGGGTCTTTAGTAAAACCAGGACTGGAAACAACGCCGGCCTTGAGCTCGAAACCAGGACCACTCGTCTACCACGGCCGTGTGATTCAATTCAAAGTGCGACTAATAGAATAAAGAGAGGTAGAGAGAGATGTGCACGTTACAGTCAACGCCGCATGTGTAGAAATTAGGAGAGTGAAGTATCAACTAAGATGCTGTATTCAACTCGTATATCTCTAGAATGATTTTAAATCAGAGCAAACAATTTTTTTCATACCAAATTAAATAATAAAAAATATTACATTACGAATTTTGCTTTTTTAAAATGAAAAAATTCAATATTTAATTTTCATTCATGTATTCCGCGTCTCAATTCTCCAAATTTATCAAGTTAATTTTATCATGAAATTTTTTTCCAAACGTAATTATAAGTGAAAACACAGCAATTTTTTTACTCAAAATCTTTAATATCATTAAAAAAGTACATAGAAATAGTCTGAATAACTTCCAAATGTCAATGTTTTAATTTGATAATTTAAATTAAAACAAAAAAGGTTATCAATTCACAAACAATAAATAAATTTTAGTGAAGAGTTAAAGTAAAAGTTATCTAACGTTGTATTATGCAGGAAAACGAAATTTAACAGAATATTTTTTTTTTGGTTGTCCAAGTTATTCGTTAGACATTGAAATGTTATATATTTGAATATAGTGATGTAATTTTCTTCAATTTTTTAATTTATTTTTCCATTGAAATAAGCAAGCAAACTCGTGACATGATATTTATCAGTTATAATCTCAAAGTAAAAAATACGAAACTAAAAAGAAAAATTGTGTTACATATACGGATGCCCTTATTACCAATACCTTAATTATTTCTATACAATTTAGTGTTTTAGAATAATCATCAGATTATTTTTTGAAAAAAAAAATGTTGTAATTACTTTTACAGAATTTTAAAAGTTATTAGATCGCTACAAATAGATTATTTTTGTAGATGCTTTTAGGTAATGGAATAATTTCTTGAGACTTTGCCAATTGGAAAAATGGTATACACGTTTTAAAGAATTTTTGATGATATTTTTAAGCTTAATCAAACACACACACATTCATTTATAGCGCAAAGAACGACTGCAATTTTGTGAAAATATACTTCTGTAGTCTTAAATTATA
Source organism: Nephila pilipes (assembly GCA_019974015.1). NCBI lineage: Eukaryota > Metazoa > Arthropoda > Arachnida > Araneae > Nephilidae > Nephila > Nephila pilipes. The sequence continues at coordinate 228,736 of BMAW01077577.1, forward strand.
TTTCAAAATAATAATAATAATAATTTTAAAAGTATATACAATGAGAGTGCAGAGGATTTCCGAAATTTTCAAATAAGATTTATGGGGAGTGAGAAACAGTTGAGAACTGAAATGTCTCAAGATTGATCTACATTTTTTTTATCTTGGCAATAACTTTTCCAAAGATGGAGATTTTCCACCAGATTTGTATTTTCTATTATGATATAGCACCGATTTTAAAATTTATTTTGAATCTTAGTTTAAACATATGATATTTCTTGGAATCTATTGAAAATATAGATATCGTTGGCTCTGCAAAACTTATTCTTGAAACTCTGCAACAAGTACGGTAATTTTATAGAATTTACGTGGTAGCGGAAGTCTAGTGGTCATGGTGCGTTATTTTTGTCGGCTCGTGTCCTGATGCTACTAAAGACCTGCCGTATCGTGGAGTTGATGCACGGTAAAACTGGTTGAAGTCTCTAGTTCTCCCTTTGACGTAGAGTTCAAGTTTGTGAAGCTAGGTGCCAACTCAGGTACCCTCTTCATCAATTGACCGAAGTTCAAAATTATGGGGTCCGTTACCATAAGCCTTCCTGTTGCTTCTCAGTGCAACGGTAATAAGCAATCACATTTATAAAATCTACTGATCAGATTTTTTATAAAGCCAACTTCTCATAAAATCAGCAAAATGAATAAATTTTATACAACAAATTATTGGTGTTGTGAACGTCATCAGATCGTTGAAAAAATTTTTAGACTAAAAATACCTTTTTATCAGTTGCCAAAATCATTATCGTTTGAAAGAGTTTTTCAGTATTTTCAGATTCTTAAAAATCCATAAATTATATAAAAAAAAAAAAAAAAAAAAAAAAAAAAAAAAAAAAAAAAA
>BMAW01077577.1:229706-250928 GCA_019974015.1 Nephila pilipes
AAAAAAAAAAAAATAAAAAAAAAAAAAAAAAAAAAAAAAAAAAATCACACGAACTTCCGTCATTTTCCTTATCTTTATTTCATCAAGTGTTTTTGATTTATTTTTTTTCTTACGATTGCGGTTGAAGGTATTTCAATTTTCGGTAGAAATATAGTTCTCGTACTAATGATGAGTTCATTCACACTTAAGTTGCAAGAATTATGTGACGCAGCACAAATATATCTTCTTTCAATAAACTATTTCCATGTTTTTCAGTATCCGGTGTATGGTATATCCGCAATATATGAATATTTTAAATACGATACATGAAAGTTTCGAATTCACACACACACATTAGCATTTATATATATATATATATAAGCTAAGCTAAACTAAATATTATAGAAGACTAATAATCTTAAAATGAAAAAAAGTCTTTAAATTGCTATAAGTTTATTACTTAAAAAATATACTATAAGTATGTATATAAGCAAATAATAAATTACTCAATTAAAGCAAATACAAAAATTATGATATATTAAGTATGAAATAATACGGGTAATTTTTTTAAATTGCAAAGAAGTTCGTAATAACCAAAACGTACATAGAATAAATAAATAAAGAAAGAAATCAAGACATTTATATCATAAATGAAGTTAAAGTAATTTCAAAATGCTGTCTCAGGCTTGGGACTGAGAAATACGTATATATACTTGTACTATAGATCCAAGCCATCACATTTCAACATTACATTGTAACAAAATGGTAAGAAATTAAATACAAGTAAAAGTTATCATTCAAAAAAGTGATAAAACCAAAGAAGTAAAAGAAAGAAGAAGCAAGAAAAAAAAAATTCATTTTTGCCAAATTAAAATAATTGATTAAAAAATAAAAATATACATATTTAAACACTTTTTAAAAAGCATTAAGCACAAAAAATCTATGAAACTTTTACCTACTACACATATTTTATTCTGTTTCTATTCATACAAATTTCAAAGAGCATGCAGAAATAAAAATTAACTATTGGTAGCTTTATAATATTGTTACCTTGTAAAATTTAACTAATCAAGGCATCTCTTGTTAGATACTTTTGTAATTTGTACATTTTTTTTTTTATCTTACTTTAATCACTGCGCGTTCAAGATTTATTGGTGGATTATTATAGGAAGACTGAATCTCCGAATTTAACTCGAAATAATTTTTAGGATAGTTGTTCAAACCACATTTACATGCACAAAGTGAAATAGCATCGATATTCGTGTGATGTTCAATAGTTGTCAGCAAGGTACAAAATTATCAATGACCAAAAACACTTCAGAAATAAGTAATATTAACTATTTAATGTGAATAACAGCATCTACACTAATTTGTTTCATTATTTTTTACAGATTTCATAAAATAACCATAGATATAATAACTTTTTGAAAAATTTATCTTCATTATTTTCATTCCAATATTTTTTTAATATTTGATCTTTTTTTCGAGATTTACGTTACTTACCAATATTTTAATATTATTTAATTTTTTTTCCTCTTACTTTCTTCTTTCTGTTGTTTAATTCTTTTGGTTTCCATGGAGAAAAAGATTACTATTCCATCATACATACATACTTTCGAAGAAGTGACTTTCTTACTGATTTTTTTTCTAGTTTTTTTTTTACCCCAAATTTTGCCATTTAAGTCTTACTAAATTTTACACTTAATGTATTTTACTATTTTGAATTTTTTATTTGACTTTTTTAAGTACTTATTTTGTTCCGTGTTTTTTTACGGATTTAAAGTTCTAATAATCGAATAATTTTTCGATTACACAAAATCGGAGATACTCATTTTGATTGGCAATGCACCGAAAATTATTTTCAATTTTGAAAATTATATGAGCCTAACCCACAACATAGACGCTATTTTGTCTACGTCTTTTATATTCTTCTCATGTACAACTCATTCTCTTTACACATATATTTAGGTGAATCGTTTGCAGAGCTATCTGTCGTTAATGAACACTTTTACTACTTTTGCTTCTTCATCTTTGTTTTGGTATTTACTACTCAGCAATTTTTTAAATGCTTAGGATGCATCATATACAAAGGTTTTCATATTTCACTATTTCATTTCTGCATTTTATTTTATATTTTTGTGTATATTTTTTTTATTTCCTTTTTACATTTTTTTTTAAAAAAAATTGAAAAATGTTATTTGAGAGTTTCTAGTTTTTTACAGCATTTTTCTTTCCTATTTTATTTTTCAGTAACTTTAAAATTTTGAGCTTCCGTTACATTTGTAGCGCCTTTAAAATATTGTGCTGTATTTTATTTATTTCCATGATTTTAATATTATTACTTTTCTTTTGTATTTTAGCAACAAAAAAAAAAATGTGCTTCATTTTTCTTAGATTTCTTGTACATATATTTCTGTTCATTAAAATTGTATCATTTCTCATTGAATAGGATCAATGGAAAACAACAGTGCGATTTGTATAAGAAAATGTAGCATTGCAATTTAATAAGACGATCAAAGGTATCATTGAACACAAGGAAAATACAATTATATAGACAAGAATATTACATGCAAATAACAATATCACTTCAGAAAATAGCTTCCGCTATAAACCAGTTTTAGTATGTTGTAAGTTCTTCAGTTCTGATGTAACTTAAATAGGCTCGAGTATATTGGTAAAAATTTTATTTAGAAGAAATCTTTCTAAGTTATTTTGAAAAATAGAAACTCATCTGTATATATACATTAAAGCTATTCCTTTAAACTACAGGTGTGAAAAAAGTGTTGTTATTTTTAATATTTATAAATCAAATATTAATATTTATAAATGAAATATTTATATATGTAAGTATCGAAGGCAATCAGTTAAATAAACAGCCTTTTAGCTGTCAAAACTTCATTCCTTTTTACTCTAGAGTTCTTTAAATTAAAATATATAAAATTGATAAAGACATTCCAAGTTTTTGTTAAAGCTCAAATCAATAATTAATTTTTAGAAAAAAATTTGAAATTCATTTTAAATTCAAAAATAATTTAATGAAATGAGTCTATTAAATTATAATTGAATATTTTCTACATAATCCTGCTTATATACTATTTTAGAGCTTTAATGCATATGAAAGAGGAATAAACCGTATTTTCAAAGTTAATTCTTTCCTTATTAAAATATATGCATTATTTTACATTCTTTTTTATTTGAAAAGATATTCTTATTATTGATCATGTAATTTTTATACACTTTTTATTGCCCTTAGAAGTTAGCGAATGTTTTTTTTTAATTTAGAAAGATGGGGCAAAAGAGTGAAAATGAAACTAAAATACCATCACATGATTGCCGTAGTACAACGAAAAGGCTAAAAACGCCTGTGCTGCCAAAAAATAAAAATAAAATGCTTGTTATTAAAAAGCTGGTTTTTAAATTATTGAATGCAAGAGGCTTGGATTAAAGTTCTTTAACCTGTAGATATTTGAAATAGATTCATATTCATAATTTATATACAAACATATGCGTTGACTCCCAAAAAATTTGAATTCATTATTTTGCAATGTTTTGGATCAATACACAGTGATATATGTGTATATTTTGCTGAATTGTTTTGCATGTCGATGAATTCTCGCTCTTTCGGATTTAATTTCAGTGAAACACCGAAAAAAAGTTTGTTATATAAATAAATCTAGCAACGGCTATAAAAAATTTTTAAAATCAGAATAATGATTATTGAAAGAAGGTATAAAACTACCAATCTTTTTGACATATAAGATCCCAAATTGTATTGGTCTATTGATTGGAAATAGAAATTACTGTAATTTGAAAAAGATGATTCCCTCCCCCCTCCCTCGATTTTGAAATAAGTGTAAAACAAACTGTTACCTGAAGTAAAGTAACATATGGAGATGTAGGCTGCTGAGAAAATAAAGCAGGATTCCTTGATTTAGATGGAACTAGTTACCTAATGAAAATCTATCAATTACCTAATTCAGACTAAATCTATTAACTGATATAAATGGTTCCATAGTTAACTCATATGTAGATGGTTCCAATTAACTGATATGAAATATTCCAACTAATTGTTGTAGAGGGTTTTAGCTTACTAATGCAAATGAAACCAATTAACTGATGAAAAAGGAACCAATTCCTTAACGAATATCAACGATTTCTGAGATTAATTCCAAGTATAAATAATTTTAAGAAATTATCCTTGTGATGACCGTAACCAGCCTTACATTGTGCCTCCAATGATATTTTCATCTGCTTCTCATCCAATATAGCCTGTACTCTTTTCTCAGAAAATTCTATTTTGGGAATAAAAAAAGATCATAGAAATCAAGATTTTTACTAAAAAGACATAGGTGTCAATAAAAAAAAAATTAAAATATTCATACTAATAATGTTATATAATCTTCCAAGATACAGTACTCCCTCTATATTCTGAAACTTCACCTTTCCATCCAGCCAATAATCCAGTGTTTCTACGCAGACTGACAAGTCAAAAAATTATTATTTTGTCTTCTACTTCCATGGATTAATTAGGCTATCAATACAGAACAGGCAATTTTTTATAGTTTCAATTTTTTGGAATGTTTGACACATTATTTGCGTGTATTGTATTAAATTTTACACAATAATGCATAACCTTTGTTGTTTAAATGTGTTTTGTTGTTAAAATTATTAGTGATTTTCCAGCAATCCGGCTATGCTCTGATTCGATATCTGTCGGGTTACCAAGAGAGAACTACACTGTAAGACCTGTTTCACCTGAACGCATTCAAATCGTAATAAGAAAAGTTGATTATAAGGACAGATCAAAGTTTTAAGGAATTTTTTTTATTTTAAAAGTCAAGATTTGAGCAAGTAACTCACTGTAATTTTAATTTCAAAGTTTCACATTTTTAAAATCAAACATCTTTTCTCTTCGCTTGAATTTCGTTTCATAGTTAACTTGTCAGTACTATGCATGATAGAAACCTTCTTGAAGGTTGGATTGATTCTCAAAAGCCCTTTCAGCATTATCAGGCATTAAGATATTTTTGTGTTTCTACGGAGTTATATTTGAGAAAGTTAATTTTTAATAGGTTCTGATGAACTGTTATTGTTTAGACATACCAAAAAAAAACAATAACCTTAAAACAAAGAGCCTAATAGTTGTACCTAAATTTTAAATTTGTTTCAGAATGCTCAAAAATATAAGTTTTATACAGCTACTCAACTACAAATCTAATCACTTTGAATTTCATCTTTAACTGAAGTTATATATTCAGTATTGAAAACAATATGATTCAAAAACTTGACAGGAGGAAAAAAACAATTTCATTGAAAGAATCAACAGAAACATTCAAGAAATAACCCAAAAGCTTTTTAATATACGACTATGCTGAGTTGAAGCCCTACAAAGTTGAAAATATGCAGAAAGATATGGTTTTCCTTTATTTGTTAGCAAAACATGTTTAGTGTACACTCAATATTGTGATTTTGCAACTTAATACCAACATTTTAGCAAATAACAAATTCTTTGTAAAAATGTTTTAAAAGCTTAATATATAAATTCAACGATAAATTATGCAAGAGCGTTAATTAAATGTCTTTTTCTAGTTGCCAAGCTTAGTTTTCGACAATCAAATTTCCAGTTATTATTTATCTTAAAACTGTTCGAAAAGTTAAAATACTTATACGTTTAATTCACTTGATGATATCTAATATTGAGAATCCTAGCCATAAGATGTTGCTAGGCCATTTCTAAGAGAATGTTTTAAATATTAAATCTCATCGTAAATATTTCACATTACAAATGTAAATTGCTTTGCAATCCAAAATGTATAATACAGTCGTATTCTTTCAATAACTTATTTTAATAAAATAAGGTTGAATAATTGGATGACTCATCACTCAAGAGGCACCAAAAATTTGTAGAAAAATATGAGTACATAATTTATAAATTTCTTATCTCAAAAGATATACGAAATCTTCAAAATCATTTTTCGCTTCACCAGGTTATGACGTAGCAATCTGAAATAAATATATATACTCTGTATAAAATTCTAACTGTCATTACCAAGTGTCTTTCTGGAGTTGAAGCTGTTTTATTGCAGTAGCGCGAAAAATGGGTCTTGAAGAAGATACGAAACAATATACAAAAGAAAGTTTAAAAGCAATTGAATACCATAATGAGCATTGTAAAATTCTACATTGTGTGAAAATTGTTTTTGAAATAATGCTCTCATTCATTCATGATGTTGTCAAATCACGTAAGTTTTTGACGTTTTATTTAGTTTACATTGTAACCACTAATATAGTAAAATAAACTTTAAAATTTAAAAGTTTTTAACTTTGATGTATAAGTTATATTGAAAAGTCGGATAAAAATTCAGAGTTCGAAATTTCTTTTTCTAATTCTTTTTCGATAACTATTTTATGAAAAAATTTAGATGCTTGTATGAAATGTCTTTTTGATGTTGTATTTAAAAACGAAATTTGCTTTAGAATAAAATTTGTTTCGATAAACTTAGATTATTTAATAATTATGTTGGAAGGTAAAATATTTATAAAGATTTTACTTTCTTATTATTTTTCTCAATCTTTTTATGAAAACTATTCAGCTTATACAAGAAAGGCAATCAAGAAAAATATTAAAACTTCCACTAAGATTTTTTTTTTATATAAAGCATTGATTCATTTTTGTAACCAAGAGCATTAATATACTTTTTAATTTTACAGATAAATAAGGGCAGTAAGTTAATTGTACGAACTGCATTAAATTGATGTACATAATTCTTTAAGATAGGAACTTAGTTTTTTAAAAAATCAGCATGTTTGAGACCATATAGAAAGAGCGTATGTAATAAAATGCTGTGCATATTGTATAAACTCACAAAAAGCATGCTTCAAAGATAATTTCATTTAAATGGTGGTGAATTAGCTTTGTTTTAAAGTTTCATTGTGGCTCTTAGTGACAGATATCGTAATCTTAAACCCTATTAAGATGATAATGATGATTTAAAGAGATTTTAATATTTTCGATCAGATTTATTAATCAAGACTCTAGCAATAGTTAAATTACTAGCATATGTAAAAAAAATTGAATGTGTGCGCAGGAATTACATACGCAATCAAAAGAACAATGGGGAATATCACCGACTGAAACGGAATATATTCAGCTCCTTTCGGTTTCGAAAATAATGGAAAGTAATAGCTAGGTTAAATTGAACACTCATGATTTATACGAGTAATATCTTTGAAAATATGATTAAATGTAAATGAAAACCTTTATTAATATAATTAGTATCATGATTTGCTTATACATACATACATACATATATATATATATATATATGCATTACATATTTGAGACTCATTAATTTAATTTTTACACTTTCAGCCATTCTTAAGGTAATTTGGCTTTGATCAGATCTTTGGTTTTCAGATCTAGAAAAAACAGCCTAACTTAAAAAGGATTAAAAATACATACTCCGAAAAAATAAATTTAGTTCTAAACTAATTTCTCAATTTAAAGAAAGGCTTATTGGATGCATAAACAAGCTGTGCAACTTCTTTAAAATAAACATAAAGCAGATGAATGATGCAAAAGAGCTTCAGCAAATTATTAAAATCACCATTAAAATCACGGCATTCTACAGGAAAAAATGTCTTTCGAATACTTTTGATAAAGAAATTGAAGATTTAATCAATTACCAACTGATCAAACACTTAATTATAGTATATTTTTAATTGAAATTAATTTAAGAACTTTGAAGATTAATAATAATAAAATTTGCAAACAAAATGTGCATTTCTCCAACTGAATAAAACCTAATAAAATTTCAGTTTTTTAAAGTTTTTCAGCTGATATTTAGCCTGTGATATCCAATGTTCTTTTCCCTATTTTTTTTTCATTTTGTAGGCCGCTTTAAAGGAGAAAAGTTATTAGAAATCGGAAGTGGAGCTACAGTACATAATATAGCATCTGCAAGTGCATACTTCCCTATCATAGTACAAAGTGATTTTGTTGAAGATAACAGAACAGCTCTTAAACACTGGCACGAGGCTAAATCACCATTGGATTGGTCGGAATTCTTAAACATTCCGGCACGTATGGAAGATTACAAAGGGTAATTGTAATTGTAATAGCATCCGAATAATGATTAACATTAAATTCTCAAATATTTATAGTAGAGAGAGCATCACATAATTGGCAATATAATTAACTTTGTAATTACTTGATAATGTTTTTTCGACAACAGAATGGATTTTAAAATATCTTTTTTTTTTCAATTGTGTTTTCATAAATATAATAAAGCTTTAATGTAAAATCTTTTTGGTTTGAGTGCGATTTGCAGCTGTAAAATATATTCAGGAAAGAGTAAATATACTATTGAAGTACATTCTTATGCATTTGCTTCTCTTTTCTGCTTTCCCTTCATTTCCGTTTTTTTTTTAATGTAAATTCTCTTCTATTAACTCTATACTTCTAAAATGTAGCGTTATTAAAAGTTGTTTTTATAAAGAAGATTTTTTTTCCATTACTTAATTTGATTAAATAGGAATGGATAGTTTATAGTTCAACCAAGTGATACTCTATATGTGAATATATGTATACGAACACTAAAAATGTTTAATTTGCATTTTCTGATAAGAAGTGAGAAATCTATTTGGCATGTGTTAATACGTTTTTGTGATTAAAGTAATATTACTTTGAAGAAAGTCAACAATAAGTTCTTAAAAGGTTATAACAGATATTATTATATGGTTACTTAAAAAACAAGGTTCATTTCTCAATATTTAAATTAAATATCATATTTCTGCATAAATTTTTTCCCGATATTCAGATGTATTTAATGGAATTGAAATTCAATCTCTTGGTAAATAAATCTCCTTCCATATAATACAGATCAATTCATAACATCTGAAGTAGTTTCACATAATATTGAGTGAACTATTCAGAGACGAGGCTTAAATACGGGACGCGTATAATCAAATTTTCTATTACAGGGAAGCCGGTTTTGATCTAACTGTATGTTGATTTACTTATTTTTATTGTTTCACAAATTTTAAGAATAAAACATACTTGCCTTTGATATATGTTTGAATAAAGACCTCTCCTAAGCAAATATATCTTATTATTTTTTTTTATCAAACTTTACTTATTTAATGCTACAATCTTATTTATTCTAGGTGTTATACTATTTGAAGTACAAAATATAATTTGCTTAATTATGCATTGTGATGGTATAAAACTTTTTTCATTTTATCTGATAAATATATGTTAAGGAAAATATGGAAAAAAAAGGATTATCAGTCAGACTGTAACAACTCAAAGGCGCCACTAGGAGAACTTCAAATATTCATGTGGAGAGAAAAAACTAAATGCTTTGTTGTATGAAGTTTTGATTTTTGTTTGAAGTTATAATTTTATTTGCTTCGAAAAAAATAATTAGGATAATAAAAATAAGTTTTTCAAGTACATTCTTTTTTCCAGACGAAAGATCAGCTTACATGAAGAAATTGTTTTTGAGAAAACTGGTAGGGAAATCTGTCTGATATTGAAACTAACATTCTGCATTATTACATAATTGAGAAAAATGTATTATTCGTCTATATTTCTTAATCTTTTTTATATTAATGTAAATGATGAGGATAAATAGATTTTGAAAAATATATTCAGAAATAGAGGATTAAAAATTAATTGAGATTTGAGTGTGATTGTGTTATTATGGATTTTTTTTAAAAGCTTTTATAAAATATTGGAAACTAATGCTGTGCTATTATTTATTGATTTTTCTCTTTTTTAGAGATGTTAATGAGCTCAGAATGAAAATAGAATCTCGACTTAGAAGTAACGTGAAAGGTGTGGTACACTGTGATCTCCTTTCTGATGAAATTCTGAGACTTGAAGAATTACCGGCTGGCGCTGGTCCTCCATACGATTTGATTATTTCTATGTTATGCCTCGAAATTCCCTGTAATGATTTTGAAACATTCGTAGATGTATTAAAAAGGGTAAATAAACTCCTTAAGAAGGGTGGGGGTCTCATCATGGGTTCATTTTTAGAAGCTGACAGTTGGTACGTAGGTAAAAAGAAATTTTCAAAACTTAAAATTTGTTTAAAGGATATTTTATTGGCTTTGGATATAGCGGGATTTGGACATCATGATGTAAAATGTTATTCTCGAGTAAATACAGATTATCGTTTACAGGAGCACAGTGGCTATTATTGCGTAGCTTCAGAAAAACTTTAGTATAATTCAGTAAGTTCACTTTTACAACATTAGATTTCTGTTACAGCATTAGATCACTTTAACATTAGATCGCTTCAACATTATTTCACTTTAACGGTATCGAGTTTATTTTTATCACTAGAACAGCATGATAACTTAATTTTAATACATTACATATGCAGTTTGTTCAAATGTTCGGTAAGCTGTACAGATATAATAGCTGAAATATTTCTATTGGATTTGCAAAGTACTCATTCAAAATAATATGTCAAAATCTTAACAATCTATCACATAAAATAGCAGAATTATAAAGAAAAGTTTTGCAGTACATACACCATTTTTTATGAACATTTTAAAAATAATTTCCTCAATATAGAAGAAATCAAAATAAATCATTCAAATGAAAATTATAGAAAGAATTAAAGTCTTAAGCAAATAAATATGAACCCTTGATTTTGTAAAACTAATTAAGATTTACAAAGCTTTGACCACAAAAGAGGCTTAATATTATTATTTTTAATACAAAATATTTAAAATCAATGTACTTTTAAAAGATACTTTTTAGAATTAATAAATTTCTGAGTAACTAATGATAAGAATTCTATAGTTATTGCGCTCTATCATATAATGTTATTGTTTCAAAATATGTGATTCCGAGTTTCTGTATTGTTCCTTGTTTCCAGTTAACTTGTGAAAAATTTATTATACTGTAATAAACTAATTATTAGAGTTTAATCCGATACCTGCAAATGTTAATCATTTATAATAGGAAAATTGTAGAAGTTGGATTGAAATATAATATTTATTGTATGACCTTGTTTGTTTGATTTAATCGTGTTTGGTACATTTGTTTGCTGTTGTATTGCTTTGGCGATGAGGGTGCATAACTATCCTATTTATTCTAATATTTCGAAAAGATTGTTTTTAATACTGAGATGTTTGAATTCATTTGTTTTTAATACTGAAATGTTTGAATTCATTCTAATTTATGATTTAAATGTGAATAAAGATTCTTAAGGTAAGATGGCTTCTTGTTTCATTGCAATATTTTACATTTTACTGCATTTGCTATTACACTCATACTAAATAATAAATTTGTAATAATAATTAATTTTAAATCAAAATATTTTAGATGTTTATTTTTCCTCTCTCAATTACAAATCTGCAGAATTTTCTTAAAGATTTGATACAAGAAGTTATTTATTCAATAGAGTTTTGGATTGAAGGATTTCTTTTATTTATATATATATATATATATATATATATATATATATATATATATATATATATACAGGGTGCTTCAAAAAAATGTATACACACTTTGAACTTCCATAGAAAATTTATTTACCGTTCTACAAAGTTAAATTTCAGGAAAATAGAAAGCTGAAAGTCCAATGTAATTGAAACATAAATAACAAATGTTAATACTGTTCAAATTGGTGACCTGCAGCATCAATACAATTCTGAGTACGAGTCACCACAGATTCTGTACATCGTATCAAAACGTCCAATGAGATTTCTCTACACACTGCTTGAATCTCATTCCAAAGAATGTCTTGGTTACGTGGTTTACGTTTGTACACCTCATCTTTTACTGTGCCCCACAAGAAGAAATCCAGTGGTGTAAGGTGATGACGCATCACTTGTAGCTGTTCGAGGCCGACCTGAATGACCTTTATGCACATCACACACTGTTCCATGAACTTCGAATTTGTCTCGTATGCGTGTAATTGTTAATCTTGAAGGTGGTTCTGTATCATACTCCCTTCTCCACTGTCTTTGAACTTCATTTACATTCTCAAACTTCCAGTACCACTTAATAACCTGCTTACGTTCTTCAAAACTCAAACGTACGTCCCCCATGTTGATATTACAAATTCCAACTGATAATATAACATAGAGGGACGATTATGCTGGCACCTGGCGAAGAAATATAACATTAGCCTTGTAGAGCGGGAAAACTACAATAGTTTAAAGTGTGTATACATTTTTTTGAAGCATCCTGTATATATATATATATATATATATATATATCCCTCTCTATGGGTATGAATAATTATCATAAGAAAATAATGCCCTTTCCGTTAAATTTAACAATAGAATTACATATAGAAAACATTGTAAAATCTACACTAGCACAAACGAATAATTTTTTTTGTGTGTATGTAAAAAATGTTTATATAACTAGATTTGCTCACAAAAAAACCATGTCTTTTATAGATTATTCATTTTAATAATTATTTTTTTTTTGTATTTTATTTCTTATAAACTCCAAGATAGTTTTACAATTAGATATATTTTCCATAGTAAATGTTTAACAAACAATCACCAAAATGAACATTTTATTGTAAAAAACATTTCAAGTAATGTACTGAATCTTTTTTTAAAATTAATTTGGTTTTAACAATGAATTTTTTCTTTTTGTGAAAGTTATGAAATGTTATCATTTTCTTATAATTACTGTCAGCTGTTAAAATATGTTAATGTAAAACTGCGTTATAAAGTAACGAAGTATTTATTTCATATTAAAAGAACTAAAAGTTTTTCAAAAAAAAAGCATCAAAAATTGTACAAATCACATTAAAAAAGCAATAAAAAGGAATATTTGTTTCCAAGTATTTTAGCTTTTAAAGAATTTTTCATTTTAATTTTTTTTCCCCCCCCCCCTACTCTTTAGACTATACTTGTTTGAATAGATATATTTTCCCACTATTTCCTTTTTTTACTATGATACCCTATGTGTAAATATTTGACGCTCCCTTGATCGGGCTTACTACAGGAACATTATGTCCAACACCTATAACACAGTATAAAATATCAGTTTAAGCATAAAATAGCATCTATTTCTCAAATATTTAATATCCTACGGCCAGCAAATATCATTTTCTTTATCCTTCCGCAAATGAAATTGTTAAGATTTTCAATAACAGCAATTGTAATTTTGAATGTTGTAAAATAAGAAAGTATGTAATAATTCTTTTAAAAAGAAAGAAACTCAAATCAGAAATGTGAAAATGAGCAAAAGAAGTTTAATTTTTCAAATTCCATTTTATACAATTCGAGTTTTCTAATTGATTAAAAGAGCGTCATCTATCTAATGAGAATAAAAACAGAAAAATGGAATTTTTGAAATCTTTCGAATACATTTTTTCCTTAAAAATAATGACATATTTACTATTAGTTATCAAGCACATTTAAAAAAAGTGTTTGATCAAATTTCGTTTCATATAACGAAAAGAATTTCCCGTTTTCTCAAAGCAAAAATAAATATTAATAAATATTTTTCAAAACGTATCTTTATTTGAGCGTAGCTATTGCTATCGATAACCGACACTCACATTTATTTTTAACTATGCAAATCAAACTCGTTTATAGAGCAAGGGATTTGAATGGCCGACCGGATAGTATTCTATTGGGCAGCGGTTTTACTTAACCTCCTCAAACCTAAGGTCAACTTTGAACCATAAATTTTAGAATAATTTTTGATCAATCTGTTCTAAATACATGAAAAAATACAGTAAAAATTTTAAAAAAGTCATTCTAATTTTTATTTTTGAGAAATCAAGTGTCTCCTGGAAGAGACATCAGGACAAAGTGGCATCATAATGTTAATTTAAAATATTTCTTTAATCTTAATTTAATGAGTAACTCATAATAATTAACATAATAATCATAATGTAAAATTTGAATCACAAAATATTCCTGTCCGAACTGTCTACAGAAGAAACCTAATTTCCAAAATTTATCACACATTTTTTTTTCTCTCTCTCTTTATCTTATACTTTTAAATAATTTCTCAATTTTAAGTTGTTTATTATTGAAAACACGTGATTTCCAAAAAATGTTGTCTGCGAGTACGGGAGTTATAGTTTTTTCTCCCTAATACATTCGAATTCGGGGAAATTTTAAATGAGACATAATTACAGTGATCACTAATTATGTTTCATTTCATTTTCTGACAGATACAGATTCTATCCTGTATCCTTTAAATATTTACATTTGGTGAATTCAGTTAGCAATTAAAGAATATCATTCATAGCTGAAATAAATTCCATAATTATAGTTTAAAATCGAGTGATTTTGATAGCCATTGCCCCAATGTCTCCTACAGGCGACACTGAAATAACCACGTTCTAAATCAGAAGAGGGAAGACTTGAGTAAGAAAATATTATGTTATTTATACACAGCAAGTTTAAGGAATTCAACAGTATGTTTAACAATTTTTTACTACACAATTAATAAAAAATATGAGCACTTAAAGATGCTTAAGCGTATAATTTTCTTTCTCTCGGAAAATACCATTTTCATTTTACGATAAATAAGCTGCAAATGCAAAATATTCCCTAAAAATCATTTTTTTCAGAACTAACATCTATTAACTAGAAAATTAACTAGTTCTGGGTACCAATGACGCCTTTTATTTAACTTGGCGGCATTTTTTGAAAGTCTTGTTTAATGTCTCTTACAGAAGATGTTGGGATTAAGGAGGTTAAGTTGGTTGAAAATGGTAGTGGAGTGCTGTCCGTAGTAGGACACGGTTGGCGGCATAGCCAGCTGTGCTTTCACCACAGCGAAGGAAAGGAAGAAAAATTTAGCAAAAACTAATTGTTCAATAAAATGTTTCCGAGTCTGTGAAATTTTCTATTGCCTACAGCCAGAAACATTCAATTTTATATTCTACAGCCCAGAAACATTCAAGTCAGAATCCTATTAGAATTCCTTCTAGGCCATATTTTATGTACATTGGCCATATTTTTAAATACACTTTAATTCATGAGGTATGAAGACTACAAAACAGAGATTAATTTTCCTTCAATAAAATCATTCACTTAGAAGATAGCCATTAAATTCTGCAATAAGCTTGAAACTATTTATAATACCTCCGTATGAAAATTGAAATACACGTTGAAGAACTCTAAAAGTTATGTAATATTTTCTCTCCTTGTTAGTGTTATTGTGATATATTTAGAAAAGGAAAAAATATGTCAATAAAATATCCTGAAAATTAAAAGGTAACCTAGAATACAAATTTTTCTAACACAGATACTAGAATCATTGTTTTGCACATTAAGTAACCTACTTACAATTATCGGTAACATATTTTTACACAAAGGAAAAATGTGAAATTTGTATTTCAAACCAAAAGACGTTAATCAGATTTAAGTAACGATATATTGATTCAAAATCTTTGAGTTTCAAAGAAAGCATTATTTTTTTGAATAATGTTCGATGATTTTTTTTTGAAATTATGAAGATTAAATTTTAAGTGCTAACACATATTTCTAGCGTGGAATTTAGTATAATATCTTTCAACATCCTACCACAGAAGTCTTTTTTAAATTTTAACATTTTTTAATTATAAGGACATATTCAATTTATATTTAAGAGAATATCTTAATAACACTTTTTCTGACTTAAAATCATGAAATCATAACAGTTTTTCAGGTTAGTAGAGATCATAT
Organism: Nephila pilipes; assembly: GCA_019974015.1. Classification (NCBI taxonomy): domain Eukaryota; kingdom Metazoa; phylum Arthropoda; class Arachnida; order Araneae; family Nephilidae; genus Nephila; species Nephila pilipes. The sequence continues at coordinate 245,358 of BMAW01077577.1, forward strand.
TATGAAATTATCGGATTCATTCTGACAAGCTAACTCACAAGAAGAAAAATAAAGTTTTAAAATTTATACATCGAATTCAATGATTAATAAGGCGAAATATGAGATACTTTTAAATAGTTTTTACAATTTTGTTCGCAATTTAAACAAACTTTGTTAAGATGTTAACAAGGACAACAGAGCGCCCTCTGGTGGCTGATGATAAGCTTAAGTGGATGATCGGCAACTTCCATAGAGATACGAAAAAGTTTCAGGTGAACTTAATCCAGTAATCACATTGCGTCGTGTTGTCATTTCTATATCATAAGTGTTCATAAATTGTGCTCTTAGTTTATTAATAAATTAATTTAGGAACTGGCAGGAGAAGATTATTGAGTACAACCTTATAACTTAATTTTTCATCTTAGTTAGAAAATATATAACTACAAATAATGATGGAAATACTAAACATTTGAAAAATAATAAACCATGATAAAATAAAAAAAAAAAGAGAATAAATCTGACAAATCTAATAATAAGAAATTTTTTTTTTCTGAATTGAACTGATTATTAAGGTATTTCAGGACCTTTAAACTTCCTATATATATATATATATATATATATAATTTTTTAATTTTTGAAAAAATATATATCATAGCTCCCTCTTTTCTGGATATTTTGGTTCAAAAGCTTAAAGATACTAAATATTTCCACAGTTATCGAGAAAAAACTAAATCTTGTTTAACTAGTTCCCCCCCCCCCCCAACATAGACTTCATTTTTCTCAAAACAAAAACTTTTAGCTTTTGAGCATGATTTCTCAGAAACTATTCATCATATTATTTTGATATTTCATGCACATATTTAAAATCAATTTATTTATGATTTTGCGCACTTTTTAAGCAAATTATTAATAGAAAAATTATAAACAGAATAAAAATTATTAACAGATTAAAAATTGTAAACAAATTATGAACAGGTATCAATTTCATAAAATGTCACATAATTTTCTAAATAATTACATTAAAAACTTTTTTTTTGTCTAAGTTTCTTAAAAAGTGTGTATAATTTCAAAACTGTACATTGTTCTTTTCAATAATATTACTTTGAAAATTTTGATCAATGTTGTTCTTGAGAATTCTACGAGCTGATAAAATATTGATTTTCGTAATTTTAAAAAAGTTTCTAATTTATATTACTTTATAATTTCTTAAGAATTCTCTAAAATTATATGAAAACAAGAGAATTAATAAATATATATGAATATTATACAGTAAAAGTGTCACGTTTCTTCTTTGTTTCACTGTTAAATTATATAGGTCTTAAAAAGGATGTTTTGCAGCGTTCACGGATAATAACTAAGATTCCTGAGACCCCTTCAGAAGGCAATTTTAAATCATTACAAGGAAGAGTCATTTTTATGTGTACTCAAAATAATTACATTTTTAAGTCGACTACACACATATACAGCCAAATTTTTTCTCTTGTATCTTAGTAGCTCAAAACTTGAGGCCATAGTAATAAATTTATCTGTATGTGACCTGGCCTAATTATTTCATATTTGTGGAAATTTTATAGTCATGTCATCAAAACCAATATCGGGAAACTTGTATTCTTAAAAAGATATATCAGACACTAGCTCAATAATTTTGCTTTAGAAGTCATGCGATGCTCAAAAATTATTTAAATGATTGTGTAAGCTGATCACTAGCATCTAATGATGGATTTCACACAATTATAATCAAACAGAAAACTTTATCTTGTAACAGATGGTAAATTCTTATATATTAGTTAATATTTCAGAATTTAAAATCTTTTTAAGTTTCTGCAAGTATTTTATTTGATGAAATGGCACTTTATCTTGTTTCACATCTTCCTCTCTATTTTCATACTTTCTTTTCATTCCCCTTGAAATAGCTTTTACATAGAATCATATTTCAATACATTACTCATTAAAAAGGAATTCAAAACAATTTCAAATGAAATATTGTAGAGCAAATCTAACTTCATATAAGCTTCTTAAATTAAGCGAAATTGCAAAAAATAATTCGTCATTTTTTGTAGAAAATATTTGCAGGGGTTTCTTTTTTTCCTTTTGATTTTCTTGATTCTACAGACATATGCATCAGCATAACCGTTATCAGATTTACTGCTGATGTCAACTGATATATTGCAAATATATTTTTTTGAAATATGTCATTTATGCAGGAAGGAAGTCATTGGTAGACATATCTCTATTGTGTCTCTGAATCTTTCTTTCGACATTATTCCACGAAGCATCTCTAACATTTTCTGTCGAGGAGACAAAAGACTGAGTCATCTCAACAGTTTCAAAACTATATTTAGGGGAATAGTATTTCCCTTATCATGAATTATCAATACTTACCATCGAGGCTGTGATCTTTAATACGTGAAGTTACTAAAGATTTCCTTTACGTTTTCAGGTGGGTTTCATTTTCTTTCCTTGAAATTTATACTATGACATAAGGGGCATGACGCAAAGGGGATTCATTGCTTCTTTCAGTCAATCTTGCTTCGAGATTTATTTGACAATTCAACCTAGATATTTGTTCTGGAGCACTTTCGAGACTATATGAAATTATATAAAATAGAAAAGTAGTTTCCAAAGTTAAATTGAAAATCATTACAACTATTGGCCAATATGCTATATTTGCATCGGAAATACTATTCTTGAACTGATAATAGAAATAGGAATGTGTGTGTCGAGATTATTGGATATATGAAAATTAGAGCATATATTAGAATTTTAATGTGTTTATTTTATAGACTATATTAATGATAAGCGTATTAAAATTTTGTATTTCATCCTCGGTTACCTAAATTTAGACAATTAAAATAAGCCGAAGTTTTTGTGAAAACTTGGTAATCTGGTTTCAGTGAAATTATTTTTCAATAGATTTAACAAATATTATCGAATGACCACTGCAAAATTTAAATATGTCAGCATGAATACAAAGTTAAGAAAGTTTTACTGAAATTTTTTTCAGCAATTCAAATGCCTCAAAAGAGCATTTGCGAAGTAACGAATAAATAGCTTCCAATTCGAGAACAGTTTAACAATGCAATATTCAAAGTTAAGTTCATTAAAACTGGGAGCTATATTTCTTATTCAAATTTAAGGGAAAACAGATACAAAATACTCTCAAATTGCTTTGTTTTGAATCTTAAAGAAACATTACGTATAATAATATAACGGCAGAACAACCAAGTAAGACAACTATTGTGAGGACAATGATGAAAAAATAAATAAACGGGACTTCTTATTTGTAAAGCCAAAAAGTAAAGAAACTAATTTCTCTATCTTAGGATTTCATTGGAATACAGTCGCATCGAATGAGCCGATTTTGAAAGCCTGCTTCAAATTTCTTAAGGATTTAGTAGGACTTTCTTTTAGTTGAGTATAAATAGTTCTATTACTGATCAGATATGTTTTTTGTATTAATGTTTAACTGATAAAATAAGATAGTGTTACGAATGGACTACGTAACCTCGAGACTAGTTTTGAACAAGCGAATTCTCTCTGGACAAGCAAAGCCATAAATGGCACATTAATTAAAACAAATAAAAGATTTTTCATGTGCTAATGAAAAAAGTCACCGAATAAAATATTCACAAGTTTAGTGAATTTCTCAGCTTCAAAATATACCATATTTGAGCGAAGAGAAAAACTCAAAAACTAACTGTGTGTTAAAGGAGTAGTGTCGGACAAAATGAAGGATGATTTTGAATATTTTTATTAAATTGATTCACTTAGTTAATTATATTCACTTAGTTTCTTGGTAATCTAAAAATTATTTCCTAGGGAAAAAAATTATATAATAAAACACGTTTTACTTGACCTTTATTCTTTTATCTGTATATATTTGTTCTTATTAAGCTATTATGTATTTTATTCTTGATTATCAAAGCTCACTGATACCCATATAAATTTCAATTAAATATTTACTTTTAAAACTCTTTTTTTTGTATTTTAAGGTACTTTGAATTTTTTTTTATGTTTTTAATTTTAGAAAACATTTTTTAGAAAAATACATTGCTTCAAAAATTTCTACAATATCACTTTTTATTAAATACATACTACTTCAAAGCATCTTATTTTAAAAAGTGAAAGAGAGAGAGAAATAGATTTAAGGTTTTAAATTTTAATCTTATTTGAAGTATGTTATTTTCAAATATTGAATGTGAACATTTTAATTAGCTGCAACAGTAAAAAAAATCAAGTTACAATTTCACATGGTACACATGGCTAATGAATTTTTTTTCAAATGAATCAAGAATTTCATGAATAATAAAAAATAGAAAGCTTTCTTAGATCATTTATGCATCGTGTTTCTTAAAATTTCCAAGCAAACGAAATTCTTCTTCAAGAGGAGAAGGAAACATGGAACTTGAATCAATGAACTCGATATTTTAACCATATAAATGCATTATAACAACTCAAATCGATATTGTTAAGCAATACATCAAAAAATAAATCTAAAGAAAATTGATATTGTTAAATAAGTACATGAATAAAATTGTAACATAAATTTAAAAAATTTATCATTTAAGGAATATATGTATAGACATGCGTATATAAAATCCTAATGCATATATATCGTGTTGTAGTAATAATAGGGGTATGACATTTTCGTAAAACTCATATTTTTATATCAGATTTTAAAAGAAAAGAATTTTAAGTAACTATTTTAACAAACATTTTCAATGGCTTAATTAAAATTTAAATGGTAAGTGATATCATATTTTTAAGCAAATGAAAAAAAATTAGATATTTTTTGTTTGTTTTCACAAATACTGATTTAAAAAATATATGTGTATTTAAAAATTGCCTTGAGATTAAGGGAAGAAAGAAAGAAAGGTTAGAGAGACCCAATGAAATAAATAATTAAATTATCAAAATTGTTATAAATAAATAAATTAAAATACTTACTATTTAGATATTTAGTAAGCCTGTAAGAATTTAGTAAGCAGCACATTTAACGGTCAGAATATTTACAGACAAAAATTTTGAATAAAATTTCAAAAAATGTATTAAATCTCTTTTTATTAAAGGTTAAAATTTCAAAAATGCTATTAAATTAAGAAAAAGCTTTTTAATCATTGCTAATTTGGTTTGAAGATGGGTCCTGGATACGCACATACACACACACAAACACATACACAAACACATACACACACAAACACATACACACACAAACACATACACACACAAACACATACACACACACAAACACATACACACACAAACACTTACCACACATAGTCGATGTATTAATCAAACAGTTCTTAGGAAATATATTTCGTTTATCATGATATATACTGTGACGTAAAAGCCAAATCTGGCTACGCTGCGTCAAACGGTGTAACGCTGTTCTAGATTAATAATGCTGTTCTAAATTAGAAAAAAAATACAAAAAAATTGAAAATGCTTAAACAATTCAAAAAGAAGTGCACACGATAAACATTCATTGTCATACACTTCTGTCAATAAATTATAAGTTTCAGTAGCTGGTCTTATAAGTTCCATGTAAAATTTCACAACATTTTGGTGGTATATTGTTGCATTTATCATTTT
>BMAW01077577.1:251028-268338 GCA_019974015.1 Nephila pilipes
AAATTATTAAAAATATTTTTTATTTTTTAGTCTATATTCTTACACACACACACATACACTCACACATACACACACAAACACATACTCAAACACATACACACACACACACACACACACATATATATATATATAAAAGAAGTATTAATATTTTAAAATTATACTCAGTGCATAAATGTTTTCCGTACAAGTAGTAAATAATTTATCAATCATTGGAAAAGGTTTAATAACTATATTTAAAGATGTTTTACAAGAATTTTGTTTTAAAAATAAAAAGCTATTTCTCTCTATATAAGCATAACTCTATTCACTTTCTTCGGTTAAGGAAGTTAATTTTAGAATTAGTCCTTAGAAACTAATGGAATGAGCTCATTCAAGTTTTAAAATAAGTAATAAAAAACTTTTGTAAATCATAAAATTTGTTTTCGGCTTCAAGAGAGAGGAGAAAGTGTTCTGTTGCTAAATATATCTTTTTTTTTTTCAGAGGATATATTTGCTAGTTATACCTTTGTCACATCGCTTATGTTTCTGTTTGGCTGTAATTGCATATCTCTCGAATCTAAGACCTTCACATTCTTCTAAATAGACAGAAACTATAAAAAGTGGGCTCATCTGGTGCTCCGACTTTTATTCTGGTCCTTTATCGATTATTAAAAGTGCACAAATAATGGCGAGTGAAGCTGAAATAAAGAAAAACTTTAGTGAGAACCTCAAAGCAGCTGATTATCACAGAGAACTTCATAACGCTTTCCAGGACCAAAAGATTTATTTTGAAATTGGATTATCATTTCTTTACGATGTTCTCAAATCCCGTAAGTAAATCGTTTTATATTTATATTTTGAGAGGAATGTTTTGCGTTATAAAACACTAAATAATTCAGTTTGTGTATGTTTATTAATATGAGAAGTTTAAGAAGTTATAAGTTTTAAAAGACTTTATTTCCTGATTTTGAACTTTAAATTTCAAATTCTAAACACATTTTAAGCAAGAAACAAGAGCTATCAAATTGAACTCAAAACTAAATACTATAAATGGGATGTAAGCCTATTCATCACATAAAATAAAATTGTTGAAACTAAGTAAAAGTAATACATAAGAGCTCATATGGCGTAGAAAATTATTATTTAATACTAAGAATTTAACTGAGTAAATCGTTATGAACAATAGATATTCATAGGAATTAATTATCCATTAATTTTTGCATTAACTGTTTTTCTGAACTTAACTAAATTTCCAACTTGTACTTATTATTTTAATAAATCATAGTATTCTCATTCCATCTGTAAATTATAATCTGTACTTAAATATCCTTTTAAGTGCCATTTTTCAGCCATATGAGTATGTAGCAACTTCAATCATTTTGAGCTCGAGTATTCTTTAATTTTCTTTTTATTTCCTTTACACATGCGGCCTGATAATCTGCCTCTGTTCATTCATCACATACTCCAAAATTTTTGTTTAGTTTATCTCTAATCAGTATTAGGAAGAAATTTATCTTTTCCTTACAATACTTTGAAAAAATATTTCACCTTCGTTATTTGATCATTTCTTTTGAATTTTTGTTCAATATTTAATTTATATTTCTTAGACCCGTTGAATATACGAATATTATATTAGATTAATTAATTTGATACTTCATCTACGTTCATAAATAATCATTACACGTTTCATTACATGCAGTTTTATCTGAACAGAATGTAAAGTGTAATGAAAAATGTAACTCGGATGTATTGTATCAACATAGCTTCATATATTTCTGTATTATATTGTTTTATTTTAAAATTATGCTGTCTAATGATTATAAAAACAAAAGTGTGACTTATAGACTGATGAGAAAGGGGAGATAATTATTTTTGAGGCATATCGACGTTTTTTGCTTACGACAAAAATGTTAGCGCTTATTTTCACGAACAATTTACAAAAACTATCACCAGTGACTTAATGAACTGAACTGAATTAGCTGAACTCTAAATAGGCATAATTATCTGAATACCTGATTCATATTCTCTCATCTCTTAAGTGATCATTAACATGTCTTTCTTAACATTCTTTCAACCTAGATACATTGCAATTTTATGTATTTCGCTGAAAGAGATGTAGAATAAAATATACTAATTCGAAGTATTTTCTTCCCTCGTTACATGCAAATACACTCATGGACAAAAAAATTAGCTCTCCAAGAAATAATTGCGGTATCGTAACGAAACTTGGCATGAAGATACATGTCGGGGAGATATGTAAATGATTAGAAATGCAGCGTGATTGCGCATTACGTATAGTCGGTAGAGGGCATTTAACGTCGTTCTCAGTGGAGTATAAAACATGTAACCAAAGCTTGTTCGAATGTGCTGAATCATTTACAAAGGAAGAGCTAAGGTAGACATGCTATTACACCGTTTTCGAAGACAATATGAGTAGCTATCGCAGTTTGAGAGGGGGAGAATCATCAGCATGATGGAAGCTGGGTGGTCAGCTAGGCGAGTAGCTCGTCAATTAGGCCGCTCTGATTGTGTTATGAGGAGGTGTTGGGACCAGTGGATCCGAGAGATGTCATTTACACGAAGACCAGGCTCAGAACGCCCTCGACAGACCAGTCGTCGAGAAGACCGTCACATCGTAAGAAATGCACGCGTACAGACAACTGCTTCCACGGCCATCATCCAGGCACAGGTAGCATCTTCAATAGGGTCCCCTGTGTCTTCTCGAACCATGCGAAGACGCCTGGCTGTAGGACATTTGGGATCGCGGCGCCCATTACGTGTGCTGCCCTTGACGTCCACCCATCGACGCCTCTGTTTGGAGTGGTGCCACGCACGAGGAAACTGGACTGCAGCGGAATGGAACCAGGTCGTCTTTAGTGATGAATCCAGATTCAATCTCAGCAGTGATGACAATCGTGTTCGTGTGTGGAGACCCCGTGGTGAACGCCTCAATCCTGCCTTTGCTTTACAGCGACATACCGCTCCCACAGCTGGTGTGATGGTATGGGGTGCTATTGCCTACAATACACGGTCACCCCTAGTATTGATCCGTGGCACCATGACAGCCCAGCGGTATGTCCATGACATCCTGCAACCACATGTGTTGCCACTCATACAACGGCTCCCAAGAGCCATTTTTCAACAAGACAATGCTCGGCCTCTCACGGCAAGGGTGTCACAAGACTGTCTCCGCACTGTTACTACCCTTCCTTGGGCCAACCCGATCCCCAGATTTGTCTCCAATCGAGCATATCTGGGATCATTTGGGACGGCGAGTTGGGCATCCCACGAGTTTGAACGAACTTGATTCAAGGTTACAACAAATATGGAACGAAATGTCTCAAGACATCATACAGAACTTGTATGCCTCAATGCCTGATTGTATCGTATCGTGCATTAGTGTTACAGGGGGTTCAACAGGGTATTAAATCCTCCGTTCTTTTGCCCTTTTCTCTGAAATAAATGATCCCTTTTTGTTTGATTTTCTAATCATTTACTTATATCAAAGTAGTCGTTCCGTATGTAAAATTTCGTTTCATTTTGAAGACTCCTTCTTGGTGGGCTAATTTTTTCGACTATGAGTGTACATCAGATATTTTTATGATTAGTTGAGATGACATGCAAAGAGAACAATTCTTAAAAAAATTAAAATACACTTATATCAAATTCACCGCTGTAAAAATACATTGGAATTAAATGTACAAACTTAAAAGAAAATTAGCACTTTCTTCTATCCTGAAATTCTCAGTTCACAGTTTTTAGAATTAAAAGGAATTAGTTTCTTAAATTTGTTCAAATCTAGAATTAACCGTAAACTCTGTATCTCACTAAAAATGAGAACAGAACACTTTTGTAAGGTGACATATATAGAAAACATAATCAAAAGCAGACATTTTACCATCTTGTAATTTTAACCATATTACTTATTCTTCAACCTTCCTCATGAAAAAAAAGTTTTTTTAATGGCTATTGAAAAGCCGCAGAGTTAAACTTACCATCTCTTATTATTATCATAAACTCTAAATTATAGCTAATGAAAAAAAAAAAATTCAAATTGTAAGGAGTGTAAAATAGAGTGATTATATTAGTTCAGATTTCGAATAAATTAACTTACTATGAACTTTTATTGCTCTAAATGGTAATGTTTAAATAATAGTTTGAATTTAAAAGTTATTATTTTACTTATGAATTATTGTTTCAATAACTTTGAAGAAAGTTAAATGTACAACTGGAAAGAAACTTTTTTATTGCTTCTCACATGCAAAATTATTAATACACTTGATTTGCAACCAAATACCAACTCAAATGCCAACCATTAAACATTTTGGAATTAAATTTGATTATTTGTTTCTAGATTATACTCAAAAATCGAAAAGTATTTTTCTGAAATATTTACATTTCTTGCCGGTTTTATCTGACTTTTATTTTCAAATAAAAATCAGTAAATTATTTCTTATTAACTGTTTCTTATATTACTTTTGTTGATTTTGTCATTCATTAAAACTACTTGCTTAAAACAGAGAGGTTATAATTTAATTAGTCATGTATAAGGTGCACACTGGCATTCAGATACTCGAAAGTAAAATAAAATCTGTCATGAAAATTAAATAATAAGACAAAAGTTTAAAATTTGAAGTACTAAGCATAAGTTATAAATTTAAATGAATATCAAATATTCATTACACAGAAATATATAAAAGAAACTATTATAAAATCTATTGATAATTTGGAAGATAATTCTCACCTGAAGATTCAATAAGTCAAAATATCTGTAAAATCATTCTTACTAACTTTGAATAATTTCTCTCTCTCTCTCTCCCCCCTCAAATTTCAATCATGAATATATCATTAAGCGTTAAATAGTCATTTTGAGACATCGTAAATGTACTCAGCAAAAAAATATCATATTCTAAAGTTTGTGATGTTCAAACAAAAGAAAATGCACGATTTTTATTAATCTAGCACCAAGTAAATTTTTATAATTAAGGTGAAATGTTAGTGAAAGGCTTTAAAAATTATTGGAATATAATTAACTGATCACCAAATAAATAAGAATCTCTCTCTATTTGAGTTTAAAGAAAAAATCTCTATTTCGGTAAGTTCAGACGACCCAACTTAACAGTACTTAATATTTAAATTACAGTTAACTCTTTATTAATTCACTTCAAATTCAGCCACTCAGTAATCTGCTAAAACTCTCTGTAAGGCTAATATTTAAGCTACAATCTATCTTATTTTAGAATAACTAAAAACGAATATGGATGTAACAAATGTGAAGCAGAAGTCCTCTCTCGCCCCCCCCCTCCCCCTTAAGGATTCACATTATAAAATCTTACTTAATTTACAAATGGTAAACTTTATCGGACTCAATAAAATACTCGTAGACTATTCGATAAAATATCCTTTCACAGATGATTTTTAGCAGTGAATATCAAGTGCTATAAGGCTCTTTCTTCACATATTAAGAGAACTTTCGACCTTGCTACTCAAAGCTTTCAATCTCTCTCGACTACGCATATTCCTCCAAATTCCATAATCTCCCATCTACTGCACTCCCGTTTATATTATAGCAAATACTTTACAAATCGAAGATCTCGAATTAAATAAAGTTATAGAAATGCTCATAAGTTCAATTGAAGGAAAATACGGAAGAAAAACCTGTTACATGGTGAATTATGTTTTATAATGTCTCTCCTTTTCAAATCTTAATAATACACTTTTTCAAATGCATATGTTTCTAATTTATCTTTTCATACAGGTCGCTTTCAAGGAAAGAAGTTGTTAGAGGTGGGAAGTGGGGCTATAGTACATAATATAGCATCTGCAAGTGCGTACTTTCCAATCATTGTTCAAAGTGATTTCGTTGAAGATAATCGAGAAACACTCAAACGCTGGCACAAAAAAGATTCACCCTTGGATTGGTCGGAATTTCTAAACATTCCAGCAAAACTTGAAGATTATAAAAGGTTAGAATTGTAGAAAGTATAGTGATTATAGAATCTTGTCACATCTGACCGAAAAACTGGTAGTGTTTGCAAACATTAAAAAAAAAGAGCTAATTAATTTTAACCCCTTAAAATTATTTAAGAACAATTCTGGTAGATTTCTATTCCTACATTCTTAGTAAAGTAATTATTTCAATGTCTTATTTAAAGTATTATAATATCTAGATGCGATTTAAATCCTTCATCATTATTCTTGTAAAGACCCTTGATGGTGTGTTTCAGTTGTATAAATATACAGCGGTGGAAAAAAATTAGCAGTCTACGAATAACTTGAAAACGTTAGAAAACTAAAAAAAATATCAGGCTCTTAAAATTCTAAAAACTATTAAAAATATTATACGCGTTTAATCTGAATGCCGAGTAGATTTTGATATTTTTACTTTCAATATTAGAATAAAGAATTTTTTATAGAATTGTACAAGAGCTAAAGCTAAGCAGATTTTCATAATTTGGATTATGATTTTCATTCTATTTTAGCCTCTGTGTTTCTGTTACTTATTTAATGCGTGGCTTTTAACACTGATTTCTTATAAGTTGGAAAGGTTATCAAATTTATCTAGTAACTTAACTGTTAACAGTGGTGATTACATATCATACCTGATAGTCATTACATTAAATGAAGATTATTTCATTTTTTGTTTTGTAAAAATGAAGCACTTATTGTTGAGGGAAGGAACCATAGCTCTTAACTAATGAATCATGTGCACAGGCTAACCAATTGAGTTTTGATTCTAAACAAAATTGTTAATCTATTACTTTTTGAACTTGCTTTTCAAAACGTTTTGTATGAAATGAAATATTAAATAACATGTTAATTCTGCTACTTCTGAAACTGCCGTTTTATATTTAAAAACACAAACATAATAATCTGTTACGTCCCTCCCTGCTCTCTTTTCATTTAATTCTATTGTTCATATTTCTAAATTGAATAATCAATAAAGTTCACAGTTAAATGATGAAATTTCAGATAAATAACTGCACTGTTTATTAAATACCAAGTTAAGAATAATTAGCAAAAATCTTTCTCTTTCTGTCTACTAACTCACAACGCTCCTGATATCTAGAATGGATAACTAAATTTTTGCTTTATAACTCACTCGGGTTCGAGTGAGTTTAATCAAAGATACTGTTGGTGCGAGTGAGTTCTTCAACTTTCACAAAACTGGAATCAATCTAAAAGATTTATGAACACCTTCGGTTTAAGCTGCATTTTCAACCAAACTCCAACTACCCTCTACTCCCTACTAAATCAATATTGAATTATTCGTCGCTTTTACATATATTCCTTTAAGCCTAATCACTACACTTCTTATGTTTATCTCTGCATTATCACATTTTATTTAATTGAAAAGGAGTTGGATGCTTAAATATAAAATCACTAACCTAGATTATAGTTAAGAGAAATGCGGTCAATAATAAATACACCACAAATTTAAATTGTTAATTTTGATGAAAATCTACTTCCTCTTCTATATTTATAAAATTGTTTTCTTTGATAAATATTGAAATTTGTTAAGTACATTTCAGTAAAGGTAATGATGATTTAAAAATAAGATGATTTATAATAAATAACTTTGATCTAAAAAGATAAAGAATAAAATAGCGTTCTACAAATATCAGACAAATTTTTAAGTATTTTATAATACAAATCAAAACCAAACTCAAATATTTATGTAATGATGTGTAAGTATCTCCTTCCACTAAAGTTTTATCATTTTTCTCTGATTATCAGTAGTGTTTTAGCACGTTAGAATAAACTCGTACACGAGTGACATTATTTAAAAACAACTTTTATGACAAAGCTGATGGATATTTTTATAAAATAAAATGGACAAATTTATATTGCTAAAATTCAATGAAAACTAAATTATTTCATTATAAATATCACAGTATATTGTATATATCACATATATCTTAAATCTTTTACAGCGATGTAAATGAAGTTAGAGCAAAACTGGAATCCCGGATTCGAAATACAGTGAAAGCAGTGGTACATTGCGATTTCCTCTCTGATGATGTTCTGAATCTTGATGAAATTCCAAGTGAAGCTGCTCCTCCGTATGATTTAATCATTGCCATGCTGTGTCTTGAGGAGCCATGTGTTAATTTTGAGAGTTTTGTCAACGCATTAAAACGATTAAACAAATTACTCAAAAAAGGGGGCGGTATCATTATCAGCTCATATCTTGGTACAAGTTCTTGGAACTTAGGGGAAAATATATTTAATCATCTTAATATTAGTTTGACGGAAATTCTAAACGCTATGGATATGGCAGGATTTGGAAATCACGATGTAAAAAGCTATTCTTATATTCTTTCTAAACACCATTGGGAATACAGTGGTTATTACTGCATAGCATCAGAGAAACTTAAGTGATTTTGGAAGCATTCAACAAGTATGCCTTGCCACAAATAAATTGACATAATTCCAATTCATTTGAAAATAAGTGTTTTTTGATATTCTATTATTCGATTAATATCATAAATGATTTAAAATTTTACATTACTCCATAAATCATTTTGAAGAACGCGTTTAAAAATACTGCATGGCTTGCTTCATTATGAGAAAAACTTAAGATTCTTCTATAACTTTTTTAAATATTAACATTTAATATTTGCTCCCTTTTTCAATTTCATTGTCTTTCTTATTAGATTGATTATGCAGCTTTATGGGTTTTTTTTTTTGTATTTTTGTTTTTGTTTTTGCTTTTAAAATATGTGTTCCTTTTTCTTCTATATCTTATAAAACTTATGTGCAGGTAGTCATTGTAATTTTAAGTAATTCTATTTAGTTTATATACATATATTGTTGATATATAGATATATACATATATACATATATATATATGATATACATATATATATATATATATATATATATATATATATAGCATATATATATATATATATATATATATATATATAATTTTCTTAGAAACTTACAATTGTTAATTTGGTCTTTGTATTATTTGCATAATAAATTATAAAAAATGTAAATTTGTGATGAGTATTGCTTTTCTTTCTATAACTAAATTAAGCATTAAAACCTAAGATGTTCTCTGAAGCGAAAACTCATTTAAACAATAAGAACAATCTAACTGGACTTTCATAAACACGATTATCCGAATTATTTGTGATACTTTGAATTTAGTTTTAATCTCCATATTCTTTCCTTTGTAAGTTTAAAAGGTCAGTTTGCATTTCATTCTACAAAATTTAACTTTAATTTTAGATTCATATTATGTATTTCAACCTGGGATTGAAAAACTTCTTTGCTCATTCAGCAGTTGATTACAAGTTTTCCGTACATATTTATTAAGAAATGATAATAAAAAGACGTTAAAAAATTATCATTTATGTTTTTTTAATTGGTTTCAGTAATCATTCTATATATTAGTGTCAAATGTTTATTTTTTGCTGCAAGAAATTGAACGAATTTTAGCAATTTTATACAAAGGTACAAAAAGGTGCATCATGTTGATAAAAAAAATATTTCTGGAATATTGAAAAGATAGAACTAAAGGAAAAACAGCTGTCAAAGGAGAAAAAACAGTTGAACTATTAAGTCTCAAGCGAAAAGCGATTTTTCTTATTACTCATAAATATCTTCTTCATGTTCTTACCTAAAATAGCAAATAAGCATGATACATTCTCAACTGATTTTTATCATAGAATTCTAAACATGGACAGCTTAAAAATAAATAATCAGTTCTAGAATATTGTGAAATATCAATTATTATATATGAAGGAATCAATAACACATAAATATCTATCGATAGAAAATTGACTGTTAAAAAATAGATATGAATGATCTGAATGTGTGCCGTAAATAAGATGATATCTCTTCATTAATTACGTAATATCTAAAATACTTTTCAAAATCTGATATCTTTCAAGTAGTTTGCTTACAAAAATTCATACAAAAAGAATGCTGCAAAACATGTTTCTTTTCTCAGCAGATTAAATGTAATACTTTGAAGGAGATATATATCATTATTTTGAATAAAATTATTTTTTATTCAAATATTAACTCGCCCTTCAAACGATTTCCCGGATGTAAATACTGTCATAACCAAATTAATTTAAACTTATAATCTCATTTTCATACGATATATATCTGACACAAATACTGATAATAATTTAATTTTCTAGTAGTATTTTGTATTGCTGTTTTTGTGATATTTAATAATGTTCAACAAATGCCTTGTCATAAAAATTGGCAAAAAGGTTAGTTTAATACGAGAAGAATGTTTCTTATGTTATCTATCAATCTTGCGTTGTTAGAAATATTTAAGAGCAATGTAACATTGTCATACATGACGTTTATTTCATTTCATCACTTGTATAATAAGTGAAATGAATATATAAACTTTATCAAATGATTTTAAAAATTGACTTTTAAAGATATATATATGTAGACGGTGGGGTGATGAGATTGTTCATCCTGAATCTACGATGGTTTGCTCTTACACAAAGGGCTGGTTGTCTAAGGGTAATTCCATTACCGGACTCTATTATGATTTCGTAGGAATTCAATGATGAGACATAACTTGTTTTACTTTGTTTAATATTTGGAGAGATGAAGATATTTACACATTGAACTATATACAGGTTATCTCTATTAGGAGTAAACAGTTCTTCCGAAACGGATAGATGGTAATCCAATTCCATACCGGCGATGGGCACTGGAACGCGCTCGGGCGTTTGAAGTTTACTTGTACTTGTGAAGTTACGCGGGTAATGCGAAGGAAAAGAGAAGCGGAAAAGTGGGGGAAAGAGAGCGAGAACGAAGTGTCACTCAGTTTTTGTTCCGGAATAGATGGCGCTGCATGAGCTTATCACATGACTCTTATTCGTATATATATATATATATATATATATATATATATATATATATTTCCAATGGAAGTGCGTGCTGTTACATGGTATGAAGGGGCGTTTGGGACTGTGTGTCCATCATTCATGAACACCTACAGACCGTGTATGGTGAGCAGGTCATGTTTCGTCAAATGATTGGACGTTGGTGTTGCATGTTCAATGAAGGAAGGCAGACTGTGGAGGATGAAGATCAAAGTGGGAGTCCCTCCACATCCACGAACGAAAACAACATTGCTAGATTACAGAGCATTGTATTAGTGGATAGACGCGCATAATGCGGTCAGATATGGCGTCCATGCTACGTATTAGTCGTGCTCAAGTCCATCCAAAACAGTGCTGAGATGCAGCAAGCTGTGTGATGATTCTTTGCAAAGCAATAGTTTCTTCAAACTGATTGCACACTACGGCAGATGTCTCAATGTCAATTGTGACTATGCAATAGTACAAGGTGTATAGCTCATGATGACATGATTTATTAACTTTATGGCAATGAAGTTCCCTTGTTAAACAAAATGACGAAACTTACTTTCAGAATATTTTTCACATATTCCATTGAAAATATTTTAATATCTATTATCACGTCTAGAAAAAAAATCTTGTTACCTAGAAAATAGAGCAGATTAAATATTTTAAACTTAGCAGAATGAGGACGTTATAAATTTAATATCTGGATAATAAAAAGATCCATCCACTTTGGTAAAATCGACTTCCATTCAAATAATGAAAAATAAAAAAAACTGTGAGAAGCAAGGATTGAATAAATAATAGTTTTGGAGTTAAATACAATTTAAAAGAAAATTAGAAAACAACAAAGAATTTCAAAGTGAAAGGTTTTTTTTCCATTTGAAAATAAAAGGATTTCGAATATCGTGAGCAATTCTATGAATTAAATTAAATATACATGTTAATTTTGAAACAGCATTAACTATCATTAATTAAATAGTCACTTCAATTATATGTTTTCTGTAATGCGTTAATTTATCTTATTTCTGTGATACAATATTAAGTAGACACAGCTTAGCAATAAGTATACGATAGCTATTTGTAAGAAATAATAAGCGAATTGTATTAGCTAATTATATTTTGCATCAATAATAAAGAGAAACGTAATTTCATACCTAGAAAGTTTTTAACATTTACTATCTAGAAGGACTGTAATTCTAAATTTCAAATATTGTTGTGTCATTTATGTTATCGAAACTATTTTATAGATGAAAAAATCTAATATTTTTTTAACTGAAGCTTTTAGTTTTCAATACATTTAGTTGAATAAACATTTTTTTACATAAAATTAGACTTTTTTTTCACTAGAAAATACTTTAATTTGTTATATTTTTCCTCATGGTCGAGTGTTCGCTATCAGCGTTGCTTCTGTCGAACCGTGGGTTCATATGATGATGCTATTAAAAACCCACGGTGCAGTGGGGTTTCTGTTTGTTAAAGCTGTCAAGGCTCCACGTCCTCCTGTAAGAGTAATTTGGCATCTTGAAGACGTGGTCCCAACTCAGGTGTGCTCTCAATTTGCCAATAACTCTCACTACTAATTCACTGCCAATAACTCTTGTGTTGCTTCCAAGTGCGATGTTAATAAGCAATCCTCAATATATAAATCCTTTTTGACTTCTTAAAATTTTCTCTTTTCTTTAAAAACGGATTTTTGTACATATAACACAATTATTTATATTTAGCAGAAAACAGAGAATTGTAATTAATTTTTAAATCATAATTTTAATTTTTTATTAAAATGTCTAGACTTCATTTTCTTATAACTTACTATTTTATCTTAAATCGCTTTTTTAAAGATATAGTAAAATAAGTACACATAAATTTAACCATCACATTAGCACATGTTTAAAAGCTGCAAAATTGAAACATTTCATTTTAACATAATAGAGTGTGTCTTCTTAGTATTCTCCTGAGAAATTCTATTTAAGTGATCCCTCTATTAGGGAAACTGCCTTAAGAACGAAAAACAATCACAAGAAAAAATTTAAAGGTGTTTTTAACACTGCATACATTTTTGTAAAAAGCGTATATTGGTTATAACGCTTAGTAATTTATAATCATGGACAACTTCGTTTTATCTAATTTTTCTACAAAGTCACATTATCAATATATTCACTTTTTATCGCAAATAAATAATTATCACTTTCACGATTTTCTAATACTTCATTATGTAGTAAATATTTGTAATGACCGATTCAGTTTTATGATATAAAAAGTCTTATCTAAACCACCTTTTCATTATCCAAAAAGAAAGCGAATTTGAATAACATCAAATAATTGTGTCAGAAACTTGCTTAGAAAACTCAAAATAAGTTACTTTTATGAAAACTTCAGTAAAGATATATTCAAAATTCAATTCAATTTTTAACACTTTTTGCTTTTTTATTGAAAGGTTTTTTTTTTTTTTTTTTTTTTTTTTTTTTTTTTATAATTCAAATGCCTCAAAAGAGAATATGCGAAAAACGGGATAAATAACTTCCAGTTCGAGAAGAATTTAACAATGCAATATTCAAAGTTATGTTCATTAAATTTAGGATATTTATTTCTAATTCAAGTTTTACTCAAAACAGATACAAAATACTCTCAAATTGCTTTATTTTCAATCTAAAAGAAACGTTAAGTAAAATAATATAACGGCAGAACAACCAAGTAAGACAACTATTGTGAGAACAATGATGAAAAAATAAATAAACGGGACTTCTTATTAACCAAAAGTAAAGACACTCATTTCTCTATCTTAGGATTTCATTGGAATACATTCGTCTCGAATGAGCCGATTCTGAAAGTTTTCTTCACATTTCTTAAGGATTTAGTAGGATTTTTTTTAATTAAGTGTAAATAGTTCTAGTAGTGATCAGAGATGCATTTTACATTAAAATTTTAATTAATAAAATAAGATACTTTTACAAATGTACAACGTAAACCCTAGAGAACAATAAGATAAGTCCTGATCAAGCGAATTCTTTCTGGATAAACAGAGTCCCAAATGAAACATTAATTAAAACAAATAAGCAATGTTCATACGTTAATGGGAAAAAATCGTATTAAGTGCTCAGAATGTAGTGAATTTCGACTTCGTTACATACCTTTATGACGTTTGGCTATATCGCTATTTTCCCATCTCTAACCAGCGGACTTATTACTTGAACATTTTGAAATAAAACTTACCCCAATTAAAAAAAAAAAAAAAACGTGATTCATGCAGATTAGATTGAAGTTACGAAGTGTAATGAACGGATCAGGTAAATTACACCTATAATCAGCTATAAAGAATAATAGTGCATTAGAGAATTGGACTTTAGTGAATGGGTGTTAGAACTAGTGAATCAAAGTAGTACATCGGATCTACTCCCTCCCATTTTTTTAAAGTAAGAAGCTATACGAGGAATCCTTGAAAAGATCTTGCTTAAGGATCTAATCATCGATTCCAGTAAGTATACTCACTCAAATCCAAGTGAGTTGGTAAGAGTTTGTTTAAATTGTTATCCCAAACTTTATTTCCAGCGTGCTTACAGAGTAAGACTACAGAGTAAGCAAAATTAACTATTAAACTTTAATGTTCAAGAAAGTAAATAATAGTAAATTGATTAGTATTATTATTGTGCTCACTCTGTCTTCATTAGACAATTTATTACTATCCCTAATTTAGATTAATATTGTAAAATGAAGGTAACACAATAAAGGGGTTACACCGTTTTTGAGTAAAGAAATAAACTCAATAAATCACTGTGGTTTTCTTGAAATCATGGTGCATGGTTATATGTATACAGAAAGTTCTGAAAATGGATTAGAAATTTCATGAATAGTAAAAAAATGTTCATGAAGCCTGCTCTATTATCACAGCAGACCACTTTACACAATTTACTCACCGCTGTTTTTATAACTTCAAAAAATGTTAATAAAATATTTCTAGTAGCGCAGAAGACACTTTGAACCTTTAATAAGTGAAATCGACAATTTCATTTTATAAATATAAAGACACTACCTAAATTGATATTGTGAAACATTGTGAAAACTACTTAAAAATCGATGTTGGTAAATATGTACATAAATAAAATTATAACAAAAATTTAAGAACTAGTTCATTTTAAAGGATAAGTATAGATACACGATGTATGTATGCTGTATGTATGTATATATATATATATATATATATATATATATATATATATATATATATATATATATATATATATATATATATACAGCAACTGAAGCCAAAAGTAGTGCTCAATTAGCATCTGAATTCTCCAATGTCAATGATTATAGTGAGAAGGCACCTTCATAAGCACAACATTTACTGCAGAGCATCAATTCCCAAGCCACTTGTCAGAGATGTTAATACCAAACGTCGTCTACAGTGATGTCACACTCATAAAACCTGGTCAATTGTTAAGTGGAAGAAAAAAATATGATCTGACGAATGGGAGGTCTTTCACACTTTCCCCTACAACAGAACGGGTACACATTTGGAGGACACCTGTATAGAGAAATTTTAGCTAGAGAAATAAGAGAAGAGTATAGAGAAATTTTAGCTAACTACGTCCAACCTTTGATGCAAACTTTGTTTCCTACAGTTGATTGAATTTTCCAGGAGGATAATACTCCTATTCATGCAGCCGGACTTGTCCTATCATTGTTTGATGAACATGAAGATGAACTTAAACTTCTACCTTGGCCCTCTCAGGTACCCTACCTGAATATAATTGAACCATTATTGTATATTTTAGAGCGTTCAATACGGAATCTATATCCTCTCACAGAACTTTCTGTATATCTCCGCGAAGAATGGTAAAATATTCCTTTAAACACTATTCAGCACTTGTATGAATCGATTTCTAGGTGAATCCAAGCTGTATTACATGCCAAAGGTGGTCATACACCATACTAATAAAATATTCTTTATATATCTAAGGTGTTTCCATTATTTTGATAACCTGTATATATATATATATATATATATATATATATATATATATATATATATATATATATATATATATATATTATATTTGTGTGTGTGAGAGAGAGAGAGTTTTATCATTAAATCTTATGAGATATCATCATGCTTTGAACAAATGAAAATAAATAAATTTATTTTTTCTTTCTTTTCAAGAGTAGAGATTTATAAAAAATATGTATACTTGGAAATTATTTTGAGATCAAGAAGAGAAAAATGAATGAAAAGAGAGACTCAATGCAGCAAACTATGAAATCTTACAAATTCCTAAATTTTTTTTAATTAAATGCTGTCAATTTGGATATTTGATAAACTTGAAAGTTTTTACTAACCAGATTATATCAAGGTGAGAATATTTATGTTAAATCAGTATAAAATATCCCGAAAAGAAGAGTAAAATTGCCATTTAAAGCCTTTTAAACATCACTAAATTAGTTGCAATATATTTTTTGGATTTATATACCAAAAGAAATATTAGCATTTTAAAATTATATTCAGCACATAAATGTTTTCCATGTCCGCAATAAATCATTCGTCAATCACTAGAAAAGATGCTATCACAATATTAAAAAACATTTACAAGAATTTTGTTTTCAAAATAATGTCTACGCATTCCTCTATTCAATTTTTTCGGCTAAAAAAAAGTTAATTTTGGAGTTAGCTCTTGGAAACAATTTTTTCAATTTCATAGCATTTTTAGTGGGTAAAAGAGAGTTTAGAAAAGAGCGAAATCTAGCTTAAAGAGCGTAAAAAAAGGTGTACTGTTGCTAAATATAACTTTTTAAGATAATATCTTTGCTAGCTATAAACTTTTATATCGCCTATCTCTCTATTAGTCTGTAATCGCTTATCTCTCCGTTCTAAATTCTACACATTCTACTGAACTGGTTGGAATTATTATACTTGTACGCATCTGGTCTTCCGACATTCCTTCCGGTGAATCGGTAATTAGAAGTGGGAGAAAAAAAATGGCGAGTGAAGCTGATGTGAAGAAAAATTATAGCGAAAACCTCAAAGCAGTTGAATATCACAAGGAACTCCATAACGCTTTCCAAGATCAAAAGATTTATTTTGAAATTGGATTAACATTTCTTTACGACGTTCTTAAATCACGTACGTATTTTGTATTACATTTATATTTCTTGAAATAAATGCCTTTCATTATAAAATGCAAATAAACTCAATTTAAACACTGAATTAAGAATATATATATATAACGAAGTAATTTTATCTATATATAACTTTAAACATATAACGGTTTTTATTAATTATATAAATTTATTGATGGTCTTATAATTCTTTATGAAATAAGAATTCTAGACATAAAATTGAAAATTTCACAAAGAGGGAATTACACAATCTAAGAGAAACTTTTATAACATCTATTGATATTTCGGAAAATAATTACACACCCTAAAGTTTAATAACTGTCGTTAAAATATTTATAAAAAAATACACGCATTTCATCTGCATCATTCTTCC
>BMAW01077578.1:0-13586 GCA_019974015.1 Nephila pilipes
TATATATCACCAACTCCCTTAAGATTAAATTATAATATTCGTATTGCTGTAATTGATTGCAGATCAATTGTCAAAAAAGAATTATTTTATTTCGAAGTTGAGGACATCTTAATACATGTAGAACATATTTTTTGCTAGCGATACATAACTAAAGCATGCTCAACAACTCGTATTATACAGCTAAAAGCAAAGCAAAGAAGATAAACAAACAACGGCGAGCATTACCTTTTATTTGAGAGAAAAGCAGGGAATCCTTAAAATTCTGTTTATGTAGCAGTAATATGAGGTTCGGGAATCTAGCTTTACCGTGCGATTTTGCAAAATGGTGATTTTAGAACTAGAGTGACAGTTTCGGTTCATATGCTCATGAAAGTTGGTTAATAGTATCTGGTTCGATGTTAAAAATAGAAAGAATGTCTAAAAAGAGATAGAAAGTGAAGCAGCAGAAAAGAAGGTGATAAAGCGAATTATTCCTCAAAACCACCCAAGCGTGGATGTGCTTTGGCATTTAATCTTAATTAAAATTTAGTCGTCCTCGTTTCATTATAATTTTTTTGAAAAATTGTGATTTACATATAAAAGGAAGTCTTACATAAATTACAATAGTTTCAAATTTCAATTTTATAGATGAATTTTACTCATAAAAAAGTTTGTATAATTATCCAAAAATTGTCTTTTTTCGCTTCATATTCCATGTTGTTTCTTTTTTTATTTCCTTAAAATAGGGGGGGGGGAATATCAGTACAATTACTTCAATGTTTTTCTAAGGAATATAAATTTACAATTTTTGTAGTACAATTAGGTATGAGAAAGAACGGTTACTTTAGCTAATTTAAAGGTGCGAATGGTAATTAAACACCAATGGTAGCTCAAAATTTCAATTAAGGGTTTATTTATAACGGTCCGCTTATATACGAACTCCGAATGGCAGATTTTGTGCTCAGAATAATTTTTCTGTAAACGAGCTCTAGTTTCGGAAACTATTTAAGGCAAGGGGAAAATGAGATTCACAGTAAAATTTCAATTAGAATACACTGTCTCGCACGCTCTCCGTTCTTAGTGTAAAGGGCGAAAAAAGAGGAAAGAAATCTGTCAAAAAATGGCTATAAACATTGGCCAAGAGGATGTCGTTTGTCGTTTACATACATTTAATCTTCAACAGGAAGCAGGTTCATAATAGAAAGGCATTTTTCACGCCTGTGTCTGGTAACGTATGCAAAGCAGTCGCCAAACAAAAGAGCCGGTGAGTTATTTGCAGAATTGACGCACAGGCACTGTTAGGCAAAGGGATTATGATGCGAGTCGATGCTTAGCCAGCATGTTGAGCGAGACTTAAAAATTCTCGCTTCGCTTTCAACGAGAGAAACGAAAAACCGATGGTTGAAGAAAGAAAGAGGCAACTTCGTTAACAAGCTCTACCATTCGGCTTAATTGCCTCATTTCGAAGGCAGGCTTCGTTCATTTTCTACCGACGTAAATCGGTTGTGTCTTTCCTGAAAAAAAAAATGTATTTAGCTAGGAGGACAAGTAAAGATTGATATTAAATTACACTTAAAGCATTTTGATGAAATATTTGATGTGCTTTCGAGTTATGGGTAAAAGTGTGATTGTGATGGTATGAAATGAAAGAGATATTGATTTTATATTATTACATTTTGTTCTTGATATGTTTGTTGTAAATGAATGTATCAGAGTTCACTCGGAAGTTTTTTTCTTTTTGCAGTATGCCACTAAAAGACCTGTAGTGTAGTCGAGGCTGATACACGTTAAATTTTTCGAAGCTCTAAGTCTTCCAGTTCGCGTGGTGTGGAAGTTGTAAGATAGAAGTGCCAGCCTCCCTCTTATAACTTCCACACTCGTTTAAAATTACGAGGTCCTTCGTCATAACCCTTTGTGTTGCTTCTAGTGCGACTTTAATAAAATCAACCAACCAACCAATCCTTTTTGCAGAAAATAGAGAATATTGCTGGAATGAGAATACAAAAAACATGACTAAAAATCTGTAATCAATATTCTTTTGTAAATATTAGTTATAACTATGGATATTATTCACTTCAATTTCGAAATTCGTTAGTACATCTTGTGAAAACAAGATCAATATTTTAGGCTACAAAATTGTTTCAAACATAGCACCTTGATACAGTATCATAAGTATAATAAAATTTCAAAGAAAAAAAGATAAATTTCAATTAGCTGTAAAGTATTGAGTAAAGCCACACAAGAATCATGGAGAAAAAATAGCCTTCTGAAACCTTAATTATTTTTACAAGCGTTAAGGGTACCAGGGTATGAGAGGAATTGTGGAAAAGCATGTCTAAGACTCCTTGTTACAACGTTTTTCTGAATTTCACTTGGTGTGTGTGTGTGAGTGTGTGTGTGTCATCTAATTTTCGATCGTTAATTTAACCAACTTCCCATCAAGCTAGAGCTTTGAAATTTCGGGAATCGTTCGTACTTGCCTAACAATGCAATATTTAGTCATTTGCGACAAGTTTTAACTAATATTTCAATAATTTTAATAAGTCAAAATATTCTTTCCCCTCGGCGCTTTTAGGATTGAGGAAAAATTTTCTTTCCCCCTCTGGGAACACTGGGCACTCCCCACACACCACATGACGTATCGTAAAACTCACAAAGGGGAGATAGTAAGGGTTGCTGACTTTCAATCAGTAATTATTCGCAAGAAAGAAAGATTCCAATTTTCGGCACCGTGTCTTATCACAATAATTTTTTCTGAATTCTGGTTCCCATTTTTTTTTAATAGAATGACTTACAAACTTTCAAATGCATGTTTTGATTTTAAGAGTATTATGAATTTTTTTAATACAATCACAAATGTCTCTTTTTAAGTAAATTTTAAGGTTAAAAATAACTAACAGTTTTAACTAATATTTCAATAATTTTCTTTAGTAAACTTTGCCACCATATAAAAACGTTGTTTTTAAAAACGTTGGTTTTTATTTCGAATTATTTTTGTGATATATTTATTTTCATATTATTAGTAGAGTTCAGATTATTTTGTATGCCTAGTCATGAGATTTTAGCCATTCTATAGAACGATAAAATTAATTTTTTTGTGTGTGTCAAAAATGGTTTTTTCCCTTTTAGCTGAATATAGACATGTTTTGTGTGATATACTTGCATTTATGTACCAATTTAAAGAAAATTATTACACAACATGTTTCCAATTTTCTTATGCTTTTGTAAAGGGTACTTATGCATACAATGAGCTAAAAGCATTTTTTCTCTGTGTAATACCTAAATTTGAAGAAATATTTTTTATATGGAAAAAAGAAAAAATAAATAAAATTTCGAAAATTACTAAGTTCTGTACTTTTTTCAACGAAAATATACAGTAATATTATCAAAAATGTTGATTCTCTATATTTAATACATGAGAGATAAAGTATTATATAAATTTAGGGAATATTATCTTTAAAAATGGTACCTAAATCGAAATATATAACTGAAAATTCATGTCTGTATTTAACTATAAGGGATAAAAAAAACCTTTTTGACTAATTAAATATTTTTCTAGGTCTATGAAATGAACGAATTATAGTTATTAGGCACAGAAAAAAGCCGCAGCTCTATGAGTAACATAACAAATAACACAAAAATGTCTTAAATTCGGTATTTTCTTTTCTCCCTTGTGTCCTGGTACTAATATTTTTTTTCCGTTTTACCACTATGCTATACCAGATTAACTAAAACTAGTATAGTGTAATTGCTTAGGATTATTAATTGCTTGTCGCCATGCTCAAACATACAATTATTTTAAGCACCACTTAATTCTTAAAAAAATAAATTAATCTCTTATATTTTTAATGTACATTTTTTTTATTACCATGCCAGTGCTGTATAATTTGCCATTGATTTTTTTTGTCTATTCACGTTTTTGTATTGATGTTTTAATTTTATAATCAAGCATTAGAATAACATTTCTGTAATTTATCAAGTAAGAATTACAACTGTTTAAATTTCAATTAACAGTGCTTTAAGTGTTACAGTACTTTAAATGCGATAATATTGAGAACACTTGAGAGGTATTAACCTTTTCCCTCACAATGAGATGTTATTATATGTATGTTCCTTCAATATATGAGTCAAGTTTGAAAAAAATTTGATGAACTTAATTCACAACTTCTTGTCAATTGAATTATAAAGTTTATTTCTTGCAATCAGATTCAGATAATATTCTGATTTCAAACTGAGTAATTTTTAAAATCCTATGGTTGGCAGGTCCGAAAAACTTGTATTTTGCTTCCATATTCTAATATTTTGAAATGCAAAAATAAATAAATAAAAGTAAAATAGATTAGCTAAAAGTTAATTATAAGGAGACAATAGGATCTTTTTATATACATTGATGTCCATTCCAAACACACTGCAGAGTTGTGAGCATTTTAAGACATAAAAGTTCCTCAACTAAATTAAAAATAAAAGGCGTTTTATTAACAAAATTAACTATAATACCTGTACATCAGTATAAGGGAGGGGATCGTTAAAACTCAAAGTCAACTACAGTCGAGTGTCATGATTGTGATCAGCGTTGTTTTCATCGAGTTGTGAGTTCAAGTCCTGATACCAAAAAAGACCCACCGTATAGAGGATCTGATGGACATTAATTCTGTCGATGTTTCAAATCCTCCTGCTGGTATGGTGGGGAAGTCTGTAGACACCGCAGAAGCTCAAGCATTGACCTCGTCATTTGACTACGGCTCAAAATTATAAGATCCGTCGCCAATAGTCATCGAGTTGCTTCTAAGTGTGACGTTCATAAGTAGTAAAAAAAGCTTGTCAAAGCTTAAATAATAAAGAGAAAGAAACATTGTATATACCCTCATGCAATATTTTCATAACCTATTTGTACAGATTAGGTTAACCTATCGTTTCTGTATAAAATGAGTACCTAATAGAAATTTTAATTTAAGATAGTCCTACCTAATTAAAGTATAACACCATAAATTCGGCTACAAATCTTTCTTGATTCAAATAACTCAACTTAAATAATTTATATAGATTTTAAGCAAGAGTGTGACGTTAAGTGTGTGTAATATATTTCATAAGAATTTAAACTTCAATTGGGAATTGAACATTAATTGTATTTCAAACTAATTCGCCTGATAGTCTTAATTCCACAAATTAAATGACAATGACTTTTAAAATCATGTAATTATTATAATCAGCAATAAATTAGTTTAGTAGTCAAGGGGCCTTTCCTAAACTTAAACACTAAATTGAACAAAAAGAGGTTACTTACATCTATTATTAACATCTGAAAGGCTACTACTGCAGCTTGTAATACTTATAGCGATTCATTATGCCAATTACTGGTTCAGTCTTTGAATTAATGCTCCATTGACTGGCATCTAGTTAAATATTTTTAGAACATTACCCGTGATTAAAAACCCTAATAGGCAGAAAGCGGATTAATTTATATCGTGACAAATTATTTTGAAAGAACGAAACGATGCGTGTCACTTTTCATTAAAACTATTCGGAATTCTTCTAGAGACTGTTAGAAATAAGGAAAACCTTCATTAACGATGGATAACTATTGCATCGTATTACAGTCATTACTATTACAATTATTATTAGTAGTAAAAGTGGTATGCAAGTTTTGCTATGCGTTACAGACCAATTAGAATTCAAGTTATATTTAACTCAGGGCCGAGTCTTGTGTTCATGATTTATGAATGGAGACATATTTGGATATAATTGACCTGAATGGAATGATTCCACCTAGAACCATTTGGAAGGATAATATGCTTTCTGCATCTTTTAAGCTAAGCTAGGCCTTTAAGTCTTCACGCTGAGTTATATGGAGAAAGAATCTTCAGTGAGACCTCTTTCTCTGACGTCACATAATCATTGTTTAGTATAACGAGACTTATTACCAATAGTATTTAAGTAACACAACTCAAGTTAACAATGTAAATTTAAACTATTATTATTGCGAAAGATTTAAATATAAAAAATTAAAAATGGAATTTTAAATTGGAATAATTAATCTGTGAGAAAATATGACGAAAAAGTATAATTCGTGTTTCTAAGAATTAGATTACGAGTTACGGTAATGAAATGAATAAAAGGTCTATTTCGAGGGAAAAAAAAACATTTTTTAGCATAAGCTTTAACACATCAATCAATAACTCCTGACTACCATTGAAAAACAACATTTTTGCAATTTTTATTCATCAACATAATTGTCTGTTTGTTAATCACCTTTAGGTTAAATCGTTCCAACGCTTTTCCAAATTTTTCGCAAGAAATCTTTGTTATGAGGTAAATAGTGATAAACAGCTTCTGAACTTAATGAAGTTGCTGTTTTGTTCCATCGAGCAATCTGCGGCACCACTTGAAAAACCTTTTCATGCTCAATTTTCATGAAGCGATAGTAAAATACACTTCCATATGATATTCAGTCATCTCAGCAACTTTACACGGAGCTTCACTCTTACGATCTTCATTATAATTTTGGTCACTTCACTCACATTTTCCAAACGCTTCCCACAGGTCTACCTTGAGCACCTGCGTCATTTGTGTCGGTACGACTTGTTTAAACTCGGCAAACCAATCGACAAATCGTTGCTTTGATGGAGTCCGGTAACATTTTTCAATCCATTGTTTCCGCTTGCACGGTGTTTTTACCCATTAAAAACAATGTTTTATCAGAACACGAAACTCGGTTTTTCCATTTTAAACAAACTACAAAACGACTTTACCTAACTGATAACTCAGCTGTTTCTTGGTCCGACTGACTTAAAATTTTGACATGTTTCAAGCAAAGGTTCACCTAGAGACCTGGTTACTGGTTTACTACGAGCGCCATCTCTGGGTTAGTCTCGGGAGTTATTGATTGATGTGTTATTTATATATTTCTTTTATAAGAGATATTTTTCTTGGAGAATGTTTTCAATAAAATATTTTTAGATGTTAATGTATGAAATACATAAAACTAGGATAAAATTTTTTAATAAGCTTAATTGCTTTTCTGTAATATAGAACTAAGACTTCTGGAAAAATAAGGAGAAAAACGGGTTTTTTTAGTCTCTCTTTAGAAGAAACCGAAACGTGAACAGTAAGCACAAAATTTAATAACAATGGTGTCAAAAAAAAAGCTATCAAATCGTATTCGTGCAAAAAAGCATTACAGCTATATTTTTATAGCTTAATTGTTTTTGGTTTCTAATTTAGATTTCTAACTTAGGATTCGTACGTTTTTAGAAATAGACAAGAAAGACGAAAATCAAAAATGCCAAAAAATTAATAATTAATTCGGTTAATACAAAAATCAGATATTACACTTAAATACAGTTAAAATACGTAACATATACTCGGTGATTCACTACCAATGCGAAACACTTGCAGAAGGGGTACCGGGAAACAAAAACAATTCGGAATCATAAATATAGGAATTCCTTCATGCGGTAGAGGGTGTCCGGCTACACAACGAACTCGCTTAAGACCAGCGTTTGATGACGGAAAAAGTATGACGGACGATTACTCAGAATTCTAACTGGATGATATGCACTTTAGCTATGGAGCTGCAGACTGTAAAGGGGGGTTGGCTAAGTAACAAAAACGTTTCCTGAACAAGCAGGCTCCTCATGTGATCCTTGCACATCTGCACAAGAAATTTGCTTGAGAATGGTTGTTTCGAGACAGCTTCCTTGAATCTAGAGTGATTGACGAGGATGCCAAAATATGAGGAGAATATCTTACAGAAAGCAATCAGATACGAGAGATTCTCCAATGATTGGATAATTCCCAACCCATCGTATGGAAGACATTGTCAGAAAACCAAATAAGTTCTTACCATTTACAATGCCTCCATCCATTGACGTCTGAGGATTATCTTCACGAGATATATTTTGCTTCTTGGTTTTGTCAACAGCTTGTGGCAAACTCAGCATTTACTGCCCTCTGTTAGTGCTCCACTCAATGGGGTTCCAACATATTAGAGCCGGCCTTCATTACACATGTGAAGTCCGGCAACACCTGAGCATCGCATGTAGACAGCATCGGATCTGATATGATAGTCTGGTTCATTGGCCTGCTTGATCACTTGATCTATCATTTCTGGACTTTTGTAGGGACCAAATAAAGTCATTAGTGTACGCGATTCCCGTTTAATCAGCTGAAGACGTACTCGCAAGTATCTCTGTAGCTGCCGGGGAGATCCAAAATACACCAGGAATCATCCAGAATGTTAGGGATTCCATGCGGCACCAATGTGACTCTTTTATGAGTGCTTATGGTTGAAATTTCGAGCACCTTACGCAACTTTTGAGCTTTCACCAATAATTTCAATGTGTCATTTAAATACTTTCTGTTACATTAACGAGTCGCTCTTTCTGTCTTTTGCATTAACGCGTTGTTGTTTCTATTCTTGTCTTATTTGCTTCTTTTGATTCTAGTTAATATAGAAGGCCTTTAAAACCTTGCAATGTTATGTGATCCTAAATGGTTTTCGTGCCAGCTGTTTCTCTTGCATTTTTGTCACACTGGTAGTGAATCGCTCTGTATATAAATGATTTTTTTATTTATTGGTCCGATATAGAAATCTCTACCCTGTATTGTATTGTTCCAAAATTTTTAGAGCGCTTCGATTATATACGAAAGAAACCGTAAGCATATTTCGCCAAAAAATTCTCTCTTTAGATTTTTTTTTTTTTTAAATTCAGTTTAAATTGATGTTGTGGAATATTTTGTTTTTGCTCGCAAGATTCTTGCATGTTATATCACGTCATGTCATGGTATTCTCGATGTATTTGGTCTATCTTCAAATCATTTGTTTCTTCAATGTAGAAGAATGGTGTTGCTTAGAAATTATTATTTTTGTCATTTGTTAGATCTTTGTTAAGGAATTATGATTCTGCTTCGAAGGAATCATTTAATAATGAATGTCCGACGAGCAATTCAAGAACCTACTATTAAAAAAACATTTTCATCAAAACACTCAACATTTTAGCAATAGCATCTGCGATATTGATGAACTTTTTTTTTTTTCCAAAACATCTATTTCATCCTACAGCCAAACGTTTTCGATGTATAAAATTTTTATGCAACATAGTTTACATTTTGTACTCTTTTTTGCCAATCTGCTGAGCACCAAGTGCCGTACACTGGAGAGGGGGGGGGGTAAATCCTCGATTCTCTAACAGTTGAGTCTGGATTTAAATCAACGCCTTATTTTTCGTCCGCTTTGTTTCTAATTTTTTCGTTAATTTCGATTTACTCAGAATCTTTTCTTTTTGAATACATTTTAGGAAAATTAATTTCTTTCATTTTTTAATAATTTTCTTTCGTGATTTTAAGATTTTTCTTTATTAATAATGTGGAAGCGATATTTTTGTATACTTTGCTAGTTAGTACTTGAATGAAATGATGCAAAATTACGATTCCAGCACAATCTGAGAGATGTGTATTAAACTGCTGTTTGTAGAAAATGCAACACCATGAAGGAATCATCAGAATCAAATGAAATTCGCAGCAAATGTCAATTATAGGATATTATGCAAATTAATAAAGTTTCAGAGCCATCGCGCGTGCGCGGCGCGCGCAGCGCCCTCTGAATTGATGCTGAAAGCGTATAAATAAAGTGCTGTAGCGGGACGTT
The DNA here is from genome assembly GCA_019974015.1 of Nephila pilipes. Classification (NCBI taxonomy): domain Eukaryota; kingdom Metazoa; phylum Arthropoda; class Arachnida; order Araneae; family Nephilidae; genus Nephila; species Nephila pilipes. Next base: position 9,626 of record BMAW01077578.1, read on the forward strand.
GAAAAAAGTCTATGATTATTTGTTAGTGGCAAACGTTTAGTGAGACCTGAGTATGCCTCCACGACGGAAGAATAAGAAATTCAAGCAACTTACGGAGTTTGAACGAGGGAGGATAATCGGCCTTCGAGAAGGAGGATTTTCCTATCGCGCAATAGCAGCTCGTATGCAGCGGAACAGTTCCACAGTGATGCGAGTTTGGAAGCAGTGGACCGACGAGCACCGAACAACTCGAAAAACAGGCACTGGACGACAGAAGGTGACGTCAGAGCGCGATGATCGACACCTGCTCCGCATGGCGGTGAATGATCGCACAGCTTCCTCCAGGCAGCTGGCAGCACGTTGGTCTACTGCTACAGGTGTACAATTGTCGGCTTCGTCAATTCGTCGTCGTCTGCTGCGCCGTGGAATGCGTGCAAGGGTGCCTTTATACAGGATTCCCCTCACGGCGAATCATCGACGGCTGCGTCGGCAGTGGGCTCTTGAGCACAGAGACAGGCGAGCTGATTGGCACCAAGTTGTCTTTTCAGATGAATCACGCTTCAATTTGTGGACCCATGATGGCCGTGTTCGTGTTAGACGTTATGCCGGTCAACGCTGCCTTCCTGAGTGTATTATTGAACGACATAGTGGTCGAACACCCGGAGTTATGGTCTGGGGTGCGATTTCGTATCATGGACGATCCAATTTGATACGAATTGAGGGTAATCTCAATAGCAACAGGTACGTCCGTGAAGTGCTACAGCCCGAAGTCGTTCCTTTCCTTCAAGGCATCCCTGGAGCTATCTTTCAGCAGGATAATGCACGCCCACATGTTGCGCGGACTGTTCGAGACTTCTGTTCAGCACAACGCATGCAACTTCTTCCTTGGCCTGCTTATTCACCGGATATGTCGCCTATTGAGCACGTGTGGGATATGGTTGGTCGGCGTCTCGCTCGTGATCCGCGTCCTGCAGTTTCCAAAGACGAACTTTGGTTGTGCATACAAGCGATATGGAATTCTCTTCCTCAAGCAGATATTCAACATCTGTTTGACTCCATGCCACGTCGTATAGCAGCACTTATTGCAGCGCATGGTGGCTGCACCAAATACTGATTTCGGACGCTTAATTTGTTTCTTTTGTTTTGAAAATTTCATCATTTATTTGTATCAGTACAAGTCGTTTCTGCATTAAATTTCATTTGATTCTGATGATTCTTTCATGGTGTTGCATTTTCTACAAACAGCAGTATATTTAGCAGATTTTTAGTGCCTATCAAAATTGCTCTTCTCAGCTTTTTATTTTCACGATGGTCATGTATTTAAAATACCAAAACTCTTTTTGCAATCAATATAAAGTTTTGAACTTTTTCCTGATGTTCTATTATTCTGTGCATAGAATAAGCATTTAGTTAAAATGTTATTCTTTAAAGGAATCCACAATATTAAATATACTGGGATTTGTTACTGTGTTTCGTAGTGTCTGATAGATAAAAATTGTAAAACAATAAACAACAATAGTGCAACCATAACAATGCTCAGAAAGGCAAGAAATGTTTCTAAGAATTAAGAAAAAAAAATCTATTTAAAAATATTAAGATTTGGTGAAGTAGTAAGAATTTTAAGGCATTCAAATATTTTGAAAAATTTAAAATTTAAACTAATTGTCTATTTGGAAATGTGAAGTTTCCTTTTTAAAATGTGTATTTTGTGTGCTTTCATGCATAACTTTCTTTATTAGTATTTAGTCTTTAAGAAGATTGCTCACTGGTTACTGTATTCCCATATTTATGTAATTCGAGAGATTTACACAAGAACAATCAACTTAATTCTTTATCTGAAAATCTATAATTATTTAGAGAAATCATGATTTTTTTAATGAAAAAGGTTATTTTCCTCGATATCTTTTTTTCCTTCTTAAAATTCTTTTATGGAGATATGGCAGCACTTAAGCACTTTCTAAAAAAAGAGTAATTAAATTAAATTAAACATTTTTTGCCTTTTATATTAGTAAAGGGAACAGTATTGTTTAATTTAATTTAACTGTTCTTTAATGCAATGAAATTGTTGTAGTGAAAATACTTTTTGAGGATAGTATCCTAACAAACAAGTAGCTTCACTACAACAATTTTATTAAAAAAAAAAAACTTTTTCAATAAAAAGGAAAAATCTTAATTTGTGGGAAATTTTGCATTTGAAATTATTTAATTCTTAGAAAACTGATGAGATGAAAAAAAAATGCAAAATGGTATATATAATTTGGAACTAAAAAATTAATTTCCGGAATAATTAGGAAAATTACCTTAATAAAGGTCTGGTTGTGATGTTAAATGTATACTAAAATGTAACTTCAATCTATCTTTGAAGTTATTTCGATGAATTCTTAAAGTGTACCTTGTAATCATTAAAATAAATGTATACTGATTAAATAATTCACGAACGTAACTCTCCAGTATCCAGTTACATTAATCATTCAACATTAAAATAGATCTGAAAGTTTCATCTTTGAATTTTTTAGTTATTATGCAAACATACACTAAACATAACAAGCATGAAACAGGACACTAATGAATCAAAAAGCCGCATTTATCTTAAATTATTTAAAGTATTTTTTTCCCATCTTCAAGAATTTATAAGCTGGAAAATATTCAAAGGGTTTCATATATCATTTATGTTTAATTCATGAAGAGGATTGTGTAAATTCCAAGAAACCATTCCAAATTTGAAGCAAACATTTTTCGAAATATATAAATTTAAATTTCTACATAATTAATTCGAGGGTCGTTCAATAAGTCCTTAGGAAATCCAAGAGGTGGAGCTCATAGCATCGAAAATTGTACGTTTTTAGTAAACATCATAACTCACAAAAGAGCTTTCTAAGTCTCAATAACTCGTAATCGTGATCATTACGTCTTTCTCACCTCAAAAATTCATCATCATAATTTTTCCCGAAAATGACATTGACCTCGTCTTTTTTGGAAGAGATTCTCAAGAAGCACATCAACATTTTAACTTTTACTTGATTTTCTATGCATAATGATGAATCCATTTATTATCGACGATGACTGAGACAATTTTATAAATCTTTTTAAGTTTCATGATTTTTAAATGCAGTATAAATATAAATATTTTATTTTAATTGATTTTTTAAATTTAATTTTAATGAATTTTGATGCCTCTCTCATGCATTCTTTAATTTCTATGGTTTAATTATATTTTTTGAATGATAACCTTAGTTTGCATTTAATTTTTGATCATTTGATATTAAATACTTTTCCGAGAGTGATGGGTTGGATCAATAATACTAGTACAGATACACGTTACTCTATCCTAATCCTGATATAACATTTTTAATCACTTTATCTCTATTTTTGAATTTATTGCCTTATATTTCTTGAATTTTTGCTTTGTAGGCATAGGAGATACATTTATGTTTATTAAGACCATAGTAGCAATTGAACATTAAATACAGTCAAATTTTGAATTACAATATTTCGATTGTTTGTTTTTGGATTTAATACATGTTCTGCTAAAAGCAATTTAAAGGCTAAATGCTTTTCAAACATTTTTTTCTTCTTTAATGAACAGCTAAATATATTTATTTTAACTTAATTCTACCACTTTTATTGAATTAAGAAATATATTTACAAAAAATTTATTTATTAATAAAATAATAATCGAAATTTATATTGTAGTTTTAATTTTACTTTTCAAATGTATTTAATTTACTTTTGCTAAATATTTGTAATTTATTATTGGTTTGGTTTAATTAACGTCACACTAGAAGCAACACGAGAGCTATTAGCGACGGACCAAGTATTTTTTTTTTAACCTCGGTCAAGTGACGAAGACGACACCTGAGCTAGCACTCCCTTTTCCTAACTTCCACACCACTCCAAGGCGAGAACATTAAGCCTTGACATATGTAACGTGCTTTAGCCGGTTACACAGTGGATTTTTAGTGGAATCAATGCTCGAACCCAC